>JAEOAD010001564.1:0-117739 GCA_036365145.1 Orientallactaga sibirica
CAAGTTCAAACTTTCCTTGTTAAGGTAATCTAACAAGATGTACAAGGTAGTAGATTCACCTCATTTCTAAAGTACTTTCTTTGGAAAACAAACATCTTCAGTACCTAACACTGTACTGTGTGAAATAAGTTAATTCAGTTCTAGGAATAGGTTTCCTTTCTACGAAGTTGGTTGAGAGCAGCAAGTTCAAACTTTCCTTGTTAATGTAGTCTAAAAAGATGTCCAAGTTAGTAGATTCGCCTCATTTGTAAAGTAGTTTGTTGAGAAAACAAACATCTTCATTGCTGAACACTGCACTTTATGAAATAAGGTAGTCCGGTTCTAGGAATAACTTTCTTTCCTACGAAGAAGGTTAGTACACCAAGTTCAAACTTAACTTGTTTTGTGGGCTAACAAGATGTACAAATTACAAGTTTCGCTTCATTTCTAAACTACTTTGTTTAGAAAACAAACGTATTCATGGCCCAACGCTGTACTGTGTGAAGTAAGGTAGTTCGGTTCTAGGAATCAGTTTTTCACGAAGATGGTTGAGTACAGCAAGTTTAAACTTTCCTTGTTAATGTAATCTAAAAGGTGTCCCAGTTAGTAGATTCGCTGCATTTGTAAAGTAGTTTGTTGAGAAAACAAACATCTTCATATGCCAACACTGTACTGCGTGAAGTAAGCTATTTCAGGTTCTAGGAATCAGTTGCTTTCCTCGAAGAAGGTTGAGTGCAGTAAGTTCAAACTTTCCACATTTGTGTAATCTAACAAGGTGTACAATTTAGTAGATTCGCCTCATTTCTAAGGTAGTTTCTTTAGAAAACAAACATCTTCAGTACCAAACACTGTACTGTGTGAAATAAGTTAATTCGGTTCTAGGAATCAGTTTCCATTCTACGAAGATGGTTGAGGAAGCAAGTTCCAACTTTCCTTGTTCATGTAATCAAAAAAGATGTGCAAGTTAGTAGATTTACTTCATTTGTAAAGTAGTTTGTTGAGAAAACAAACATCTTTATTGCTGAACAATGTATTGTGTGAAATAAGCTAATTCGGTTCTAGGAATCAGTTGCTTTCCTACAAAGAAGGTTGAGTGCAGCAAGTTCAAACTTTCCTTGTTAATGTAAACTAAAAGATGTACAACATGGTAGATTTGCCTCATTTGTAAAGTAGTTTGTTTAGAATACAAACATCTTCATTGCCAAACACTGTACTGTGTGAAATAAGCTAGTTCGTTTCCAGGAACCAGTTGCTTCTCTACGAAGAAGTTTGAGTACAGCAAGTTCAAACTTTCCTTGTTTTGTGTCATGTAACAGGATGTACAACTCAGTAGATTCGCTTCATTTTTAAAGTACTTTGTTTAGAAAACAAAAATCTTCATTCCCGAAACTGTAGTGTGTGAAATAAGTTAGTGCGTTTCTAGGCATCAGTTGATTTCCCTCAAAAGAAGACGGTTGAGTGCAGCAAGTTAAAACTTTCCTTGTTTGTGTAATCTAACAAGATGTACTACTTACAAGTTTCCCTCATTTCTAAAATACATTGCTTAGAAAACAAACATCTTCAATACCAAATACTGTACTGTGTGAAATAAATGTTTTGGTTTTAGGAATCAGATGCTTTACTACGAACAGGTTGAGTGCAGCAAGTTCAAACGTTCCTTGTAAATGTAATCTAAAAAGATGTACAAGTTAGTAGATTGGCCTCATTTGTAAAGTAGTTTGTTGAGAAAACAAACATCTTCATTATGGAAGATTGTACTGTGTGAAATAAGCAATTCGGTTCTAGGAATCAGTTGCTTTCCTACAAAGAAGGTTGAGTGCAGCAAGTTCAAACTTTCCATGTTAATATAATCTAAAAGATGTACAACCAGGTAGATTCGACTCATTTGTAAAGTAGTTTGTTGAGAAAACAAACATCTTCATTGCCAAATATTGTACTGTGGTTCAAACTTTCCTAGTTTGTGTAATCTAACAAGATGTACAAGTTAGTAGATTCGCCTCATTTTCAAAGTAGTTTCTTGAGAAAACAAACATCTTCATTGCCGAACATTGTACTGTGTGAAATAAGCTAATTCGGTTCTAGGAATCCCTTGCTTTCCTACAAAGAAGGTTGAGTGCAGCAAGTTCAAACTTTCCTAGTTTGTGTAATCTAACAAGATGTACAAGTTAGTAGATTCGCCTCATTTCTAAAGTAGTTTCTTGAGAAAACAAACATCTTCATTGCCGAACATTGTACTGTGTGAAATAAGCTAATTCGGTTCTAGGAATCAGTTTGCTTTCTACAAAGAAGGTTGAGTGCAGCAAGTTCAAACTTTCCTTGTTTGTGTAATCTAACAAGATGTACAAGTTAGTAGATTCGCCTCATTTCTAAAGTAGTTTCTTGAAAACAAACATCTTCATTGCCGAACATTGTACTGTGTGAAATAAGCTAATTCGGTTCTAGGAATCACTTGCTTTCCTACAAAGAAGGTTGAGTGCAGCAAGTTCAAACTTTCCTAGTTTGTGTAATCTAACAAGATGTACAAGTTAGTAGATTCGCCTCATTTCTAAAGTAGTTTCTTGAGAAAACAAACATCTTCATTGCGAACATTGTACTGTGTGAAATAAGCTAATTCGGTTCTAGGAATCACTTGCTTTCCTACAAAGAAGGTTGAGTGCAGCAAGTTCAAACTTTCCTAGTTTGTGTAATCTAACAAGATGTACAAGTTAGTAGTTTCGCCTCATTTCTAAAGTTGTTTCTTCTGAAAACAAACATCTTCATTGCTGAACTTTGTACTGTGTGAAATAAGCTAATTCGGTTCTAGGAATCACTTGCTTTCCTACAAAGAAGGTTGAGTGCAGCAAGTTCAAACTTTCCTAGTTTGTGTAATCTAACAAGATGTACAAGTTAGTAGATTCGCCTCATTTCTAAAGTAGTTTCTTGAGAAAACAAACATCTTCATTGCCGAACATTGTACTGTGTGAAATAAGCTAATTCGGTTCTAGGAATCACTTGCTTTCCTACAAAGATGGTTGAGTGCAGCAAGTTCAAACTTTCCTAGTTTGTGTAATCTAACAAGATGTACAAGTTAGTAGATTCGCCTCATTTCTAAAGTAGTTTCTTGAGAAAACAAACATCTTCATTGCTGAACATTGTACTGTGTGAAATAAGCTAATTCGGTTCTAGGAATCACTTGCTTTCCTACAAAGAAGGTTGAGTGCAGCAAGTTCAAACTTTCCTAGTTTGTGTAATCTAACAAGATATACAAGTTAGTAGATTCGCCTCATTTCTAAAGTAGTTTCTTGAGAAAACAAACATCTTCATTGCCGAACATTGTACTGTGTGAAATAAGCTAATTAGGTTCTAGGAATCACTTGCTTTCCTACAAAGAAGGTTGAGTGCAGCAAGTTCAAACTTTCCTAGTTTGTGTAATCTAACAAGATGTACAAGTTAGTAGATTCGCCTCATTTCTAAAGTAGTTTCTTGAGAAAACAAACATCTTCATTACCGAACATTGTACTGTGTGAAATAAGCTAATTCGGTTCTAGGAATCACTTGCTTTCCTACAAAGAAGGTTGAGTGCAGCAAGTTCAAACTTTCCTTATTAATATAATCTAAAAAGATGGACAAGTTAGTAGATTCGCCTCATTTCTAAAGTAGTTTCTTGAGAAAACAAACATCTTCATTGAACGAACATTGTACTGTGTGAAATAAGCTAATTCAGTTCTAGGAATCACTTGCTTTCCTACAAAGAAGGTTGAGTGCAGCAAGTTCAAATTTTCCTAGTTAATGTAATCTAACAAGATGTACAAGTTAGTAATTTGCCTCATTTCTAAAGTAGTTTCTTGAGAAAACAAACATCTTCATTGCCGAACATTGTACTGTGTGAAATAAGCTAATTCGGTTCTAGAATCACTTGCTTTCCTACAAAGAAGGTTGAGTGCAGCAAGTTCAAACTTTCCTAGTTTGTGTAATCTAACAAGATGTACAAGTTAGTAGATTCACCTCATTTCTAAAGTAGTTTCTTGAGAAAACAAACATCTTCATTGCCGAACATTGTACTGTGTGAAATAAGCTAATTCGGTTTCTAGGAATCACTTGCTTTCCTACAAAGAAGGTTGAGTGCAGCAAGTTCAAACTTTCCTAGTTAGTGTAATCTAACAAGATGTACAAGTTAGTAGATTCGCCTCATTTCTAAAGTAGTTTCTTGAGAAAACAAACATCTTCATTGCCGAACATTGTACTGTGTGAAATAAGCTAATTCGGTTCTAGGAATCACTTCCTTTCCTACAAAGAAGGTTGAGTGCAGCAAGTTCAAACTTTCCTAGTTTGTGTAATCTAACAAGATGTACAAGTTAGTAGATTCGCCTCATTTCTAAAGTAGTTTCTTGAGAAAACAAACATCTTCATTGCCGAACATTGTACTGTGTAAAATAAGCTAATTCGGTTCTAGGAATCACTTGCTTTCCTACAAAGAAGGTTGAGTGCAGCAAGTTCAAACTTTCCTAGTTTGTGTAATCTAACAAGATGTACAAGTTAGTAGATTCGCCTCATTTCTAAAGTAGTTTCTTGAGAAAACAAACATCTTCATTACCGAACATTGTACTGTCTGAAATAAGCTAATTCGGTTCTAGGAATCACTTGCTTTCCTACAAAGAAGGTTGAGTGCAGCAAGTTCAAACTTTCCTAGTTTGTGTAATCTAACAAGATGTACAAGTTAGTAGATTTGCCTCATTTCTAAAGTAGTTTCTTGAGAAAACAAACATCTTCATTACCGAACATTGTACTGTGTGAAATAAGTTTAATTTGGTTCTAGGAATCACTTGCTTTCCTACAAAGAAGGTTGAGTGCAGCAAGTTCAAACTTTCCTAGTTTGTGTAATCTAACAAGATGTACAAGTTAGTAGATTCGCCTCATTTCTAAAGTAGTTTCTTGAGAAAACAAACATCTTCATTACTGAACATTGTACTGTGTGAAATAAGCTAATTCGGTTCTAGGAATCACTTGCTTTCCTACAAAGAAGGTTGAGTGCAGCAAGTTCAAACTTTCCTAGTTTGTGTAATCTAACAAGATGTACAAGTTAGTAGATTCGCCTCATTTCTAAAGTAGTTTCTTGAGAAAACAAACATCTTCATTGCCGAACATTGTACTGTGTGAAATAAGCTAATTCGGTTCTAGGAATCACTTGCTTTCCTACAAAGAAGGTTGAGTGCAGCAAGTTCAAACTTTCCTAGTTTGTGTAATCTAACAAGATGTACAAGTTAGTAGATTCGCCTCATTTCTAAAGTAGTTTCTTGAGAAAACAAACATCTTCATTGCGAACATTGTACTGTGTGAAATAAGCTAATTTGGTTCTAGGAATCACTTGCTTTCCTACAAAGAAGGTTGAGTGCAGCAAGTTCAAACTTTCCTAGTTTGTGTAATCTAACAAGATGTACAAGTTAGTAGATTCGCCTCATTTCTAAAGTAGTTTCTTGAGAAAACAAACATCTTCATTGCCGAACATTGTACTGTGTGAAATAAGCTAATTCGGTTCTAGGAATCACTTGCTTTCCTACAAAAGAAGGTTGAGTGCAGCAAGTTCAAACTTTCCTAGTTTGTGTAATCTAACAAGATGTACAAGTTAGTAGATTCGCCTCATTTCTAAAGTAGTTTCTTGAAAACAAACATCTTCATTGCCGAACATTGTACTGTGTGAAATAAGCTAATTCGGTTCTAGGAATCACTTGCTTTCCTACAAAGAAGGTTGAGTGCAGCAAGTTCAAACTTTCCTAGTTTGTGTAATCTAACAAAATGTACAAGTTAGTAGATTCGCCTCATTTCTAAAGTAGTTTTCTTGAGAAAACAAACATCTTCATTGCGAACATTGTACTGTGTGAAATAAGCTAATTCGGTTCTAGGAATCACTTGCTTTCCTACAAAGAAGGTTGAGTGCAGCAAGTTCAAACTTTCCTAGTTTGTGTAATCTAACAAGATGTACAAGTTAGTAGATTCGCCTCATTTCTAAAGTAGTTTCTTGAGAAAACAAACATCTTCATTGCCGAACATTGTACTGTGTGAAATAAGCTAATTCGGTTCTAGGAATCACTTGCTTTCCTACAAAGAAGGTTGAGTGCAGCAAGTTCAAACTTTCCTAGTTTGTGTAATCTAACAAGATGTACAAGTTAGTAGATTCGCCTCATTTTCTAAGTAGTTTCTTGAAAACAAACATCTTCATTGCGAACATTGTACTGTGTGAAATAAGCTAATTCGGTTCTAGGAATCACTTGCTTTCCTACAAAGAAGGTTGAGTGCAGCAAGTTCAAACTTTCCTAGTTTGTGTAATCTAACAAGATGTACAAGTTAGTAGATTCGCCTCATTTCTAAAGTAGTTTCTTGAGAAAACAAACATCTTCATTGCCGAACATTGTACTGTGTGAAATAAGCTAATTCGGTTCTAGGAATCACTTGCTTTCCTACAAAGAAGGTTGAGTGCAGCAAGTTCAAACTTTCCTAGTTTGTGTAATCTAACAAGATGTACAAGTTAGTAGATTCGCCTCATTTCTAAAGTAGTTTCTTGAGAAAACAAACATCTTCATTGCGAACATTGTACTGTGTGAAATAAGCTAATTCGGTTCTAGGAATCACTTGCTTTCCTACAAAGAAGGTTGAGTGCAGCAAGTTCAAACTTTCCTAGTTTGTGTAATCTAACAAGATGTACAAGTTAGTAGATTCGCCTCATTTCTAAAGTAGTTTCTTGAGAAAACAAACATCTTCATTGCTGAACATTGTACTGTGTGAAATAAGCTAATTCGGTTCTAGGAATCACTTGCTTTCCTACAAAGAAGGGTTGAGTGCAGCAAGTTCAAACTTTCCTAGTTTGTGTAATCTAACAAGATGTACAAGTTAGTAGATTCGCCTCATTTCTAAAGTAGTTTCTTGAGAAAACAAACATCTTCATTGCTGAACACTGTACTGTGTGAAATAAGCTAATTCGGTTCTAGGAATCACTTGATTTCCTACAAAGAAGGTTGAGTGCAGCAAGTTCAAACTTTCCTAGTTTGTGTAATCTAACAAGATGTACAAGTTAGTAGATTCGTCTCATTTCTAAAGTAGTTTCTTTGAGAAAACAAACATCTTCATTACAAAACATTGTACTGTGTGAAATAAGTTAATTCGGTTCTAGGAAACTTCCTACAAAGAATGTTGAGTGCAGCAAGTTCAAACTTTCCTAGTTAATGTAATCTAACAAGATGTACAAGTTGGTAGATTCGCCTCATTTCTAAAGTAGTTTGTTGAGAAAAC
The DNA here is from genome assembly GCA_036365145.1 of Orientallactaga sibirica. Classification (NCBI taxonomy): domain Eukaryota; kingdom Metazoa; phylum Chordata; class Mammalia; order Rodentia; family Dipodidae; genus Orientallactaga; species Orientallactaga sibirica. The sequence goes on from JAEOAD010001564.1 coordinate 7,243, forward strand.
AAACATCTTGATTACGAACACTATACTATGTGAAATAAACTAGTTCGGTTCTAGGAATCACTTCCTTTCCTACAAAAAAGGTTGAGTGCAGCAAGTTTGAAACGTTCCTAGTTTGTGTAATCTAACAAGATGTACAAGTTAGTAGATTCGCCTCATTTGTAAAGTAGTTTCTTGAGAAAACAAACATCTTCATTGCCGAACATTGTACTGTGTGAAATAAGCTAGTCTGGTTCTAGGAATCACTTGCTTTCCTACAAAGAAGGTTGAGTGCAGCAAGTTCAAACATTCCTAGTTTGTGTAATCTAACAAGATGTACAAGTTAGTAGATTCGCCTCATTTCTAAAGTAGTTTCTTGAGAAAACAAAACATCTTCAACCGAACATTGTACTGTGTGAAATAAGTTAATTCGGTTCTAGGAATCAGTTGCTTTTCTACAAAGAAGGTTGAGTGCAGCAAGTTCAAACTTTCCTAGTTAATGTAATCTAAAAAGATGTACAAGTTAGTAGATTCACCTCATTTCTAAAGTAGTTTTTTTAGAAAACAAACATCTTCAGTACCGAACATTGTACAGTGTGAAATAAGTTAATTCGGTTCTAGGAATCAGTTTGCTGCTTTCCTACAAAGATGGTTGAGTGCAGCAAAGTTCAAACTTTCCTTGTGAATGTAATCTAACAAGATGTCCAAGTTAGTAGGTTCGCCTCATTTCTAAAGTAGTTCTTGAGAAAACAAACATCTTCATTGCGAACATTGTACTGTGTGAAATAAGCTAATTCGGTTCTAGGAATCAGTTTCCTTTCTACAAAAAATGGTGGAGTGCAGCAAGTTCAAACTTCCCTTGTTAATGTAATCTAAAAAGATGTACAAGTTAGTAGATTCGCCTCATTTCTAAAGTAGTTTGTTGAGAAAACAAACATCTTCATTGCCGAACATTGTACTGTGTGAAATAAGCTAATTCGGTTCTAGGAATCAGTTGCTTTCCTACAAAGAAGGTTGAGTGCAGCAAGTTCAAACTTTCCATTTAATGTAATATAACAAGATGTACAAGTTAGTAGATTTGCCTCATTTCTAAAGTAGTTTCTGAGAAAACAAACATCTTCATTGCCGAACATTGTACTGTGTGAAATAAGCTAGTTCAGTTCTAGGAATCACTTGCTTTCCTACAAAGAAGGTTGAGTGCAGCAAGTTCAAACTTTCCTAGTTTGTGTAATCTAACAAGATGTACAAATTAGTAGATTTCCTCATTTCTAAAGTAGTTTCTTGAGAAAACAAACATCTTCATTGCCGAACACTTGTACTGTGTGAAATAAGCTAATTCGGTTCTAGGAATCAGATTCTTTCCTACAAAGAAGGTTGAGTGCAGCAAGTTCAAACTTTCCTAGTTTGTGTAATCTAACAAGATGTACAAGTTAGTAGATTCACCTCATTTCTAAAGTAGTTTCTTGAGAAAACAAACATCTTCATTCCTGAACATTGTACTATGTGAAATAAGCTAGTTCGGTTCTAGGAATCAGTTGCTTTCCTACAAAGAAGGTTGAGTGCAGCAAGTTCAAACTTTCCCTAGTTAATGTAATCTAAAAAAGATGCACAGTTAGTAGATTCGCCTCATTTCTAAAGTTTGTTTAGAAAACAAACATCTTCATTACCGAACATTGTACTATGTGAAATAAACTAGTTCGGTTCTAGGAATCACTTCCTTTCCTACAAAGAAGGTTGAGTGCAGCAAGCTGAAACATTCCTAGTTTATGTAATCTAACAAGATGTCCAAGATAGTAGATTCGCCTCATTTCTAAAGTAGTTTGTTGAAAAAAAAAATCTTCATTACCGAACATTGTACTGTGTGAAATAAGCTAATTTGGTTCTAGGAATCAGTTGCTTTCCTACAAAGAATGTTGAGTGCAACAAGTTCAAACTTTCTTGTTAATATAATCTAAAAAGATGGACAACTTAGTAGATTTGCCTCATTTCTAAAGTAGTTTGTTTAGAAAACAAACATCTTCATTACCGAACATTGTACTATGTGAAATATGCTCGTTCGGTTCTAGGAATCACTTGCCTTCCTACAAAGAAGTTTGAGTGCAGCAAGTTCAAACTTTCCTAGTTTGTGTAATCTAACAAGATACACAAGTTAGTAGATTTGCCTCATTTCTAAGGTAGTTTCTTTAGAAAACAAACATCTTCAGTACTGAACACTGTACTATGTGAAATAAGCTGGTTGGGTTCTAGGAATCAGTTGCTTTCCTACAAAGAAAGTTGAGTGCAGCAAGTTCAAACATTCCTAGTTAATTTAATCTAAAAAGATGCACAACTTAGTAGATTTCCTTATTTCTAAAGCAGTTTGTTTGAAAACAAACATCTTCATTACCGAACATTGTACTGTGTGAAATAAGCTAAGTTCGGTTCTAGGAATCACTTCCTTTCCTACAAAGAAGGTTGAGTGCAGCAAGTTGAAACATTCCTAGTTTTTGTAATCTAACAAGATGTCCAAGATAGTAGATTCGCCTCATTTGTAAAGTAGTTTCTTTGAAAAAAACATCTTCAGAACTGAACACTGTACTGTGTGAAATAAGCTAATTCAGTTCTAGGAATCAGTTGCTTTCTACAAAGAAGGTTGAGTGCAGCAAGTACAAACTTTCTTGTTAATATAATCTAACAAGATCCACAACTTAGTAGATTCTCCTCATTTCTAAAGTAGTTAGTTGAGAAAACAAACATCTTCATTACCGAACACTGTACTGTGTGAAATAAGCTAGTTCGGTTCTAGGAATCACTTGCCTTCCTACAAAGAAGGTTGAGTGCAGCAAGTTCAACTTTCCTAGTTTGTGTAATCTAACAAGATATACAGTTAGTAGATTCGCCTCATTTCTAAAGTAGTTTCTTTGAGAAAACAAACATCTTCATTGTGAACATTGTACTGTGTGAAATAAGTTAATTCGTTTCTAGGAATCAGTTTCCTTTCTACAAAGAAGGTTGAGTGCAGCAAGTTCAAAATTTCCTAGTTTGTGTAATCAAACAAGATGTACAAGTTAGTAGATTCGCCTCATTTGTAAAGTAGTTTGTTGAGAAAACAAACATCTTCATTGCTGAACATTGTACTGTGTGAAATAAGCTAGTTTGGTTCTAGGAATCACTTGCTTTCCTACAAAGAAGGTTGAGTGCAGCAAGTTCAAACTTTCCTAGTTAATGTAATCTAACAAGATGTACAACTTAGTAGATTTGCCTCATTTCTAAAGTAGTTTCTTGAGAAAACAAACATCTTCATTACTTAACATTGTACTGTGTGAAATAAGCTAGTTAGGTTCTAGGAATCACTTGCTTTCCTACAAAGAAGGTTGAGTGCAGCAAGTTCAAACTTTCCCAGTTTGTGTAATCTAACAAGATGTACAACTTAGTAGATTTGCCTCATTTCTAAAGTAGTTTCTTGAGAAAACAAACATCTTCATTGCCTAACATTGTACTGTGTGAAATAAGTTAATTCGGTTCTAGGAATCACTTTCCTTCCTACAAAGAAGGTTGAGTGCAGCAAGTTCAAACTTTCTAGTAATGTAATCTAACAAGATGTACAAGTTAGTAGATTCACCTCATTTCTAAAGTAGTTTGTTGAGAAAACAAACATCTTCATTGCCGAACATTGTACTGTGTGAAATAAGCTAATTCGGTTCTAGAATCACTTGCTTTCCTACAAAGAAGGTTGAGTGCAGCAAGTTCAAACTTTCCTAGTTTGTGACTTTCCTAGTTTGTGTAATCTAACAAGATGTACAAGTTAGTAGATTCGCCTCATTTCTAAAGTAGTTTCTTGAGAAAACAAACATCTTCATTGCCGAACATTGTACTGTGTGAAATAAGCTAATTCGGTTCTAGGAATCACTTGCGTTCCTACAAAGAAGGTTGAGTGCAGCAAGTTCAAACTTTCCTAGTTTGTGTAATCTAACAAGATGTACAAGTTAGTAGATTCGCCTCATTTCTAAAGTAGTTTCTTGAGAAAACAAACATCTTCATTGCCGAACATTGTACTGTGTGAAATAAGCTAATTCGGTTCTAGGAATCACTTGCTTTCCTACAAAGAAGGTTGAGGTGCAGCAAGTTCAAACTTTCCTAGTTTGTGTAATCTAACAAGATGTACAAGTTAGTAGATTCGCCTCATTTCTAAAGTAGTTTCTTGAGAAAACAAACATCTTCATTGCCTAACATTGTACTGTGTGAAATAAGCTAATTGGTTCTAGGAATCACTTGCTTTCCTACAAAGAAGGTTGAGTGCAGCAAGTTCAAACTTTCCTAGTTTGTGTAATCTAACAAGATGTACAAGTTAGTAGATTCGCCTCATTTCTAAAGTAGTTTCTTGAGAAAACAAACATCTTCATTGCCGAACATTGTACTGTGTGAAATAAGCTAATTCGGTTCTAGGAATCACTTGCTTTCCTACAAAGAAGGTTGAGTGCAGCAAGTTCAAAACTTCCTAGTTTGTGTAATCTAACAAGATGTACAAGTTAGTAGATTCGCCTCATTTCTAAAGTAGTTTCTTGAGAAAACAAACATCTTCATTGCCGAACATTGTACTGTGTGAAATAAGCTAATTTTGGTCTAGGAATCACTTGCTTTCCTACAAAGAAGGTTGAGTGCAGCAAGTTCAAACTTTCCTAGTTTGTGTAATCTAACAAGATGTACAAGTTAGTAGATTCGCCTCATTTCTAAAGTAGTTTCTTGAGAAAACAAACATCTTCATTGCCGAACATTGTACTGTGTGAAATAAGCTAATCTGGTTCTAGGAATCACTTGCTTTCCTACAAAGAAGGTTGAGTGCAGCAAGTTCAAACTTTCCTAGTTTGTGTAATCTAACAAGATGTACAAGTTAGTAGATTCGCCTCATTTCTAAAGTAGTTTCTTGAGAAAACAAACATCTTCATTGCTTCTAACATTGTACTGTGTGAAATAAGCTAATTGTTCTAGGAATCACTTGCTTTCCTACAAAGAAGGTTGAGTGCAGCAAGTTCAAACTTTCCTAGTTTGTGTAATCTAACAAGATGTACAAGTTAGTAGATTCGCCATTGTACTGTGTGAAATAAGCTAATTCGGTTCTAGGAATCACTTGCTTTCCTACAAAGAAGGTTGAGTGCAGCAAGTTCAAACTTTCCTAGTTTGTGTAATCTAACAAGATGTACAAGTTAGTAGATTCGCCTCATTTCTAAAGTAGTTTCTTGAGAAAACAAACATCTTCATTGCTGAACATTGTACTGTGTGAAATAAGCTAATTGGTTCTAGGAATCACTTGCTTTCCTACAAAGAAGGTTGAGTGCAGCAAGTTCAAACTTTCCTAGTTAATGTAATCTAACAAGATGTACAAGTTAGTAGATTCGCCTCATTTCTAAAGTAGTTTCTTGAGAAAAACAAACATCTTCATTGCCAAACATTGTACTGTGTGAAATAAGTTAATTCGGTTCTAGGAATCACTTGCTTTCCTACAAAGAAGGTTGAGTGCAGCAAGTTCAAACTTTCCTAGTTTGTGTAATCTAACAAGATGTACAAGTTAGTAGATTCGCCTCATTTCTAAAGTAGTTTCTTGAGAAAACAAACATCTTCATTACCTAACATTGTACTGTGTGAAATAAGCTAATTCAGTTCTAGGAATCACTTGCTTTCCTACAAAGAAGGTTGAGTGCAGCAAGTTCAAACTTTCCTAGTTTGTGTAATCTAACAAGATGTACAAGTTAGTAGATTCGCCTCATTTCTAAAGTAGTTTCTTGAGAAAACAAACATCTTCATTGCCAAACATTGTACTGTGTGAAATAAGCTAGTTCGGTTCTAGGAATCACTTGCTTTCCTACAAAGAAGGTTGAGTGCAGCAAGTTCAAACTTTCCTAGTTTGTGTAATTTAACAAGATGTACAAGGTAGTAGATTCGCCTCATTTCTAAGGTAGTTTCTTTGAGAAAACAAACATCTTCAGGAGTGAACACTGTACAGTGTGAAATAAGTTAATTCGTTTCTAGGAATCACTTGCTTTCCTACAAAGAAGGTTGAGTGCAGCAAGTTCAAAATTTCCTAGTTTGTGTAATCAACAAGATGTACAAGTTAGTAGATTCGCCTCATTTGTAAAGTAGTTTGTTGAGAAAAACAAACATCTTCATTGCTGAACATTGTACTGTGTGAAATCAGCAAGTTTGGTTTCTAGGAATCAGTTGCTTTCCTACAAAGAAGGTTGAGTGCAGCAAGTTCAAACTTTCCTTGTTAATGTAATCTAAAAAGATGCACAACTTAGTAGATTTGCCTCATTTCTAAAGTAGTTTCTTGAGAAAACAAACATCTTCATTACTGAACATTGTACTGTGTGAAATGAGCTAATTAGGTTCTAGGAATCACTTGCTTTCCTACAAAGAAGGTTGAGTGCAGCAAGTTCAAACTTTCCCAGTTTGTGTAATCTAACAAGATGTACAACTTAGTAGATTTGCCTCATTTCTAAAGTAGTTTCTTGAGAAAACAAACATCTTCATTACCGAAAATTGTACTGTGTGAAATAAGTTAATTCGGTTCTAGGAATCACTTTCCTTCCTACAAAGAAGGTTGAGTGCAGCAAGGTCAAACTTTCCTTGTTAATGTAATCTAAAAAGATGTCCATGTTAGTAGATTCACCTCATTTGTAAAGTAGTTTGTTGAGAAAACAGACATCTTCATTGCCGAACATTGTACTGTGTGAAATAAGCTAATTCGGTTGCTAGAATCAGTTGCTTTCCTACAAAGAAGGTTGAGTGCAGCAAGTGCAAACTTTCCTAGTCAATGTAATCTAAAAAGATGCACAACTCAGTAGATTCGCATCATTTCTAAAGTAGTTTTTTAGAAAACAAACATCTTCATTGCCGAACATTGTACTATGTGAAATAAGCTAGTTAGTTTCTAGGAATCACTTGCTTTCCTACAAAGAAGGTTGAGTGCAGCAAGTTGCAAACTTTCCCAGTTTGTGTAATCTAACAGGATGTACAACTTAGTAGATTCGCCTCATTTCTAGTTTCTTTAGAAAAGAAACATCTTCATTGCCGAACATTGTACTGTGTGAAATATGTTAATTGGTCTAGGAATCAGTTGCGTTTCCTACAAAGATGGTTGAGTTTAACAAGGTCAAACTTTCCTTGTTAATGTAATCTAAAAGATGTCCAAGTTAGTAGATTCGCCTCATTTGTAAAGTAGTTTCTTGAGAAAACAAACATCTCCACTGCTGAACATTGTACTGTGTGAAATAAGCTAGTTCGGTTCTAGGAATCAGTTTCCTTTCTATGAAGATGGTTGATTTTAGGAAATTCAAACTTTCCTAGTTTACTGTAATCTAAAAAGATGTCCAAGTTAGTAGATTCGCCTCATTTGTAAAGTAGTTGGTTGAGAAAACAAACATCTTCATTGCCGAACATTGTACTGTGTGAAATAAGCTAATTCGGTTCTAGGAATCAGGTGCTTTCCTACAAAGAAGGTTGAGTGCAGCAAGTTCAAACTTTCCTTGTTAATGTAATCTAAAAAGATGCAGAACTTAATAGATTCACCTCATTTCTAAAGTAGTTAGTTTAGAAAACAAACATCTTCATTGAACAACATTGTACTGTGTGAAATAAGCTAGTTCGGTTCTAGGAATCACTTGCCTTCCTACAAAGAAGGTTGAGTGCAGCAAGTTCAAACTTTCCTAGTTTGTGTAATCTAAAAGATGTACAAGTTAGTAGATTCGCTTCACTTCCAAAGTAGTTTCTTAGTAAAACAAACATCTTCATGCCGAACATTGAAATGTGTGAAATAAGCTGGTTCGGTTCTAGGAATCAGTTGCTTTCCTACAAAGAAGGTTCAGTGCAGCAAGTTGAAACTTTCCTAGTATGTGAAATCTAACAAGATGTACAAGTTCACAGATTCGCCTCATTTCCAAGGTAGTTTCTTGAGAAAACAAACATCTTCATTACTGAACACTGTCCTGTGTGAAATAAGTTAATTCTTTTCTAGGAATCAGTTTCCTTTTCTACAAGATGGTTGAGTGCAGCAAGTTCAAACTTTCCTTGTTAATGTAATCAAAAAGATATCCAAGTTAGTAGATTCACCTCATTTGTAAAGTAGTTTGTTGAGAAAACAAACATCTTCATTGCCGAACATTGTACTGTTTGAAATAAGCTAATTCGGTTCTAGGAATCAGTTGCTTTCCTACAAAGAAGGTTGAGTGCAGCAAGTTCAAACTTTCCTAGTTTGTGTAATCTAACAAGATGTACAAGTTAGTAGATTCGCTTCACTTCCAAAGTAGTTTGCTTAGTAAACAAACATCTTCATTGCTGAGCATTGTAATGTGTGAAATAAGCTGGTTCGGTTCAGGAATCAGTTGCTTTCCTACAAAGAAGGTTGAGTGCAGCAAGTTGAAAGTTTTCTAGTTTGTGTAATCTAACAAGATGTCCAAGTTGGTAGATTCGACTCATTTGTAAAGTAGTTTGTTGAGAAAACAAACATCTTCATTGCTGAACATTCTACTGTGTGAAATCAGCTAATTCCGTTCTAGGAATCAGTTGCTTTCCTACAAAGAAGGTTGAGTGCAGCAAGTTCAAAGTTTCCTTGATAATGTAATCTAAAAAGATGTACAACTTAGTAGATTCACCTGATTTCTAAAGTAGTTTGTTTAGAAAACAAACATCTTCATTACCAAACACTGTACTGTGTGAAATAAGTTAATGCGGTTCTAGGAATCAGTTTGCTTTTCTACGAGGAAGGTTGAGTGCAGCAAGTTTGAACTTTCCTAGTTTGTGTAATCTAACAAGATGTACAAGTTAGTAGATTCGCCTAATTTCTAAGGTAGTTTCTTTAGAAAACAAACATCTTCAGTACTGAACACTGTACTGTGTGAAATAAGTTAATTCAGTTTTAGGAATCAGTTGCTTTCCTATAAAGAAGGTTGAGTGCAGCAACATCAAACTTTCCTAGTTAATGTAATCTAAAAAGATGCACAACTTGGTAGATTAGCCTCATTTCTACAGTAGTTTGTTTAGAAAACAAACATCTTCATTACCAAACACTATACTATGTGAAATAAACTAGTTCGGTTCTGGGAATCACTTCCTTTCCTACAAAAATGTTGAGTGCAGCAAGTTGAAACTTTTCTAGTTTGTGTAATCTAACAAGATGTCCAAGTTAGTAGATTTGCCTCATTTGTAAAGTAGTTTGTTGAGAAAACAAACATCTTCATTACCGAACATTGTACTACGTGAAATAAGCCGGTTCGGTTGTAGGAATCACTTGCTTTGTTCCTACAAAGAAGGTTGAGTGCAGCAAGTTCAAACTTTCCTAGTTTGTGTAATCTAACAAGATGTACAAGTTAGTAGATTCGCCTCATTTCTAGTTTCTTTAGAAAACAAACATCTTCAGTACTGAACATTGTACTGTGTGAAATAAGTTAATTCGGGTCTAGGAATCAGTTACATTTCTACAAAGATGGTTGAGTTTAGCAAGGTCAAACTTTCCTTGCTAATGTAATCTAAAAAGATGTGCAAGTTAGTAGATTTGCCTCAATTCTAAAGTAGTTTCTTTAGAAAACAAACATCTTCAGTACCAAACACTGTACTGTGTGAAATAAGTTAATTCGGTTCTAGGAATCAGTTTCCTTCCTACGAAGGGTGAGTGCAGCAAGTTCAAACTTTCCTAGTTTGGGTAATCTAACAAGATGTACAAGTTAGCAGATTCGCTTCACTTCCAAAGTAGTTTGGTTAGAAAACAAAAATCTTCATTGCCTAACATTGTAATGTGTTAAATAAGCTGGTTCGGTTCTTGGAATCAGTTGCTTTGATCTGAATAAGCTTCAGTGCAGCAAGTTGAAACTTTCCTAGTATGTGAAATCTAAAAAGATGTCTAAGTTAGTAGATTCGCCTCATTTGTAAAGTAGTGTGTTGAGAAAACAAACATCTTCATTGCCGAACATTGCACTGTGTGAAATAAGCTAATTCGGTTCCTGGAATCAGTTGCTTTCCTACAAAGAAGGTTGACTGCAGCAAGATCAAACTTTCATTGTTAATGTAATCTAAAAAGATGCACAACTTAGTAGATTCGCCTCATTTCTAAAATACTTTGTTTAGAAAACAAACATCTTCATTTACGGAAAATTGTACGATGTGAAATAAGCTAGGTCGGTTCTAGGAATCAGTTGCTTTTCTAAGAAGAAGGTTGAGTGCAGCAATTTCAAACTTTCCTAGTTTGTGTAATCTAAAAAGATGTACAAGTTAGTAGATTCGCCTCATTTCTAAAGTAGTTTCTTTAGAAAACAAACATCTTCAGTACTGTTTAACATTGTACTGTGTGAAATAAGTTAATTTGGGCCTAGGAATCAGGTTCATTTCTACAAAGATGGATGAGTTTAGCAAGGTCAAACTTTCCTTGTTAATGTAATCTAAAAAGATGTCCAAGTTAGTAGGTTCGCCTCATTTTTAAAGTAGTTTCTTGAGAAAACAAACATCTTCATTGCTGAAAATTGTATTGTATGAAATAAGCTAATTCCGTTCTAGCAATCAGGTGCTTTCCTACAAAGAAGGTTGAGTGCAGCAAGTTCAAACTTTCCTTGTTTAATGTAATCTAAAAGATGCACAACTTAGTAGATTCGGCTCATTTCTAAAGTAGTTTATTTAGAAAACAACCATCTTCATTACCTAACATTGTACTGTGTGAAATAAGCTAGTTCGTTCTAGGAATCACTTGCTTTCCTACAAAGAAGGTTGAGTGCAGCAAGTTCAAACTTTCCTAGTTTGTGTAATCTAACAAGATGTACTAGTTAGTAGATTCGCCTCATTTCTGGTTTCTTTAGAAAACAAACATCTTCAGTACCTAACATTGTACTGTGTGAAATAAGTTAATTCAGGTCTAAGAATCAGTTTCAATTCTACAAAGATGGTTGAGTGCAGCAAGGTCAAACTTTTCTTGTTAATGTAATCTAACAAGATGTCAGTTAACAGTAGATTTGCCTCATTTGTAAAGTAGTTTCTTTAGAAAACAAACATCTTTCAGTACCGAACATTGTACTGTGTGAAATAATTTAATTCTGTTCTAGGAATCAGTTTCCTTTCTACAAAGAATGGTTGAGGTTTGCAAGGTCAAACTTTCCTTGTTAATGTAATCTGAAAAGATGTCCAAGTTAGTAGGTTCGCCTCATTTGTAAAGTAGTTTCTTTAGAAAACAAACATCTTCATTGCAGAACATTGTACTGTGTGAAATAAGGTAATTTGGTTCTAGGAATCAGTTGCTTTCCTACAAAGAAGGTTGAGTGCAGCAAGTTCAAACTTTCCTTGTTAATGTAATCTAACAAGATGTACAAGTTAGTAGATTAGCCTCATTTCTAGTAGTTTTAGAAAACAAACATCTTCATTGCCGAACATTGTACTGTTTGAAATAAGTTAATTAGGTTCTAGGAATCAGTTTCCTTCCTACAAAGAAGGGTGAGTGCAGCAAGTTCAAACTTTCCTAGTTTGTGTAATGTAACAAGATGTACAAGTTAGTAGATTCGCCTCATTTGTAAAGTAGTTTGTTGAGAAAAGAAACATCTACATTGCAGAACATTGTAATGTGTGAAATAAGCTAAAATGGTTCTAGGAATCAGTGGCTTTCCTACAAAGAAGGTTGAGTGCAGCAAGTTCAAATTTTCCTTGTTAATGTAATCTAAAAAGATGCACAACTTAGTAGATTCGCCTCATTTCTAAAGTAGTTTGTTTAGAAAACAAACATCTTCATTACTGAACACTGTACTATGGGAAATAAGCTAGGTCGTTTCAAGGAATCACTTGGTTTCCTACAAAGAAGGTTGAGTGCAGCAAGTTCAAACTTTCCTTGTTAATGTAATCTAAAAAGGTGCAAAACTTAGTAGATTCGCCTCATTTCTAAAGTAGTTTGTTTGAGAAAACAAACATCTTCATTGCCGAACACTGTACTATGAGAAATAAGCAAGTTCGGTTCAAGGAATCACTAGCTTTCCTACGAAGAAGGTTGAGTGCAGCAAGTTCAAACTTTCCTAGTTTGTGTAATCTAACAAGATGAACAAGTTAGTAGACTTGCCTCATTTCTAAAAGAGTTTCTTTTGATAACAAACATCTTCAGTACTGAACATTGTCCTGTGTGAAATAAGTTAATTCGGTTCCCAGTAATCAGTTTCTTTCCAACAAAGAAGGTTGAGTGCAGCAAGTTCAAACTTTCCTAGTTAATGTAATCTAAAAAGATGCACAACTTAGTAGATTCACCTCATTTCTAAAGTAGTTTGTTTAGAAACAAACATCTTCATTACTGAACATTGTACTATGTGAAATAAACTAGTTGGGTTCTAGGAATCACTTCCTTTCCTACAAAGAAGGTTGAGTGCAGCATGTTGAAACTTTCCTAGTTTGTGTAATCTAACAAGATATCCAAGTTAGTAGATTCGCCTCATTTGTAAAGTAGTTTGTTGAGAAAACAAACATCTTCATTTTTTAACATTGTACTGTGTGAAATCAGCTAATTCGGTTCTAGGAATCAGTTGCTTTCCTACAAAGAAGATTGAGTGCAGCAAGTTCAAACCTTCCTTGTTTGTGTAATCTAAAAAGATGCACAACTTAGTAGATTCTCCTCATTGATAAAGTAGTTTGTTGAGAAAACAAACATCTTCATTACTGAACATTATACTTTGTGAAATAAGCTCGTTTGTTCTAGGAATCACTTGCTTTCCTACGAAGAAGGTTGAGTGCAGCAAGTTCAAACTTTCCTAGTTTGTGTAATCTAACAAGATGTACAAGTTAGTATATTCACCTCATTTCTAAAAGAGTTTCTTTAGAAAACAAACATCTTCAGTTCTAAGCATTGTACTGTATGAAATAAGTTAATTCGGGTCTAGGAATCACTGTCATTTCCACAAAGATGTTTGAGTTTAGCAAGTTCAATCTTTACTTGTTAATGTAATCTAAAAAGATGCACAACTTAGTAGATTCGCCTCATTTCTAAAGTAGTTTGTTTTAGAACACAAACATCTTCATTACTAAACATTGTACTAGGTGAAATAAACTAGTTCGGTTCTAGGAATCACTTGCTTTCCTACAAAGAAGGTTGAGTGCAGCATGTTGAAACTTTCCTAGTTTGTGTAATCTAAAAAGATGTCCAAGTTAGTAGATTCGCCTCATTTGTAAAGTAGTTTGTTGAGAAAACAAACATCTTCATTACCATACATTGTACTGTGTGAAATCAGCTAATTCGTTTCTAGGAATCATTTGCTTTCCTGTAAAGAAGATTGAGTGCAGCATGTTCAAACTTTCCTTGTTAATGTAATCTAAAAAGATGCACAACTTAGTAGATTCGCCTCATTTCTAAAGTAGTTTGTTTAGAAAACAATCATCTTCATTATCGAACATTGTACTGTGTGAAATAAGTTAATTCGGTTCTAGGATTCAGTTTCCTTCCTACGAAGAAGGTTGAGTGCAGCAAGTTCAAACTTTCCTAGTTTGTGTAATCTAACAAGATGTACAAGTTAGGTAGATTCGCCTCATTTCTAAAGTAGTTTCTTTAGAAAAGAACCATCTTCATTACCGAACACTGTACTGTGTGAAATAAGTTAATTCGGTTCTAGTAATCACTTGCTTTCCTACAAAGAAGGTTAAGTGCAGCAAGTTCAAACTTTCCCTTTTAATGTAATCTATAAAGATGCAAAACTTAGTAGATTCTCCTCATTTCTAGTTTGTTTAGAAAACAAACATCTTCATTACCGAATACTATACTACGTGAAATAAACTACTTCGCTTCTAGGAATCACTTGCTTCCCTACGAAGAAGGTTGAGTGCAGCAATTTGAAACTTTCCTAGTTTGTGTAATCTAACAAGATGTCCAAGTTAGTAGATTCGCCTCATTTGTAAAGTCGTTTGTTGAGAACACAAACATCTTCATTCCAGAACATTGTACTGTGTGAAATAATCTAATTCAGTTCTTGGAATCAGTTGCTTTCCTAAAAAGAAGGTTTGAGTGCAAGTTCAAAGTTCTAGTTTGTTAATGTATTCTAAAAAGATGCACAACTTAGTAGATTTGCCTCATTTCTAACGTATTTTGTTTAGAAAACAAACATCTTTATTACCGAACATTTTACTATATGAAATAAGCTAAATTGGTTCTAGGAATCCCTTGCTTTCCTACAAAGAAGGTTGAGTGCAGCAAGTTCAAACTTTCCTAGTTTGTGTAATCTAACAAGATGTACAAGTTAGTAGATTCACCTAATTTCTAAAGTAGTTTCTTTAGAAAAGAAACATCTTCAGTAGCGAACACTGTACTGTGTGAAATAAGTTAATTCGGTTCTAGGAATCAGTTTCCTTTCTACGAAGATGGTTGAGTTTAGCAAGGTCAAACTTTCCTTGTTAATGTAATCTAAAAAGATGTCCAATTTAGTAGATTCGCCTCATTTGTAAAGTAGTTTTTTGAGAAAACAAACATCTTCATTGCCGAACATTGTACTGTGTGAAATCAGCTAATTCGGTTCTAGGAATCAGTTGCTTTCCTACAAAGAAGATTGAGTGCAGCAAGTTCAAACCTTCCTTGTTAATGTAATCTAAAAAGATGCACAACTTAGTAGATTCGCCTCATTTCTAAAGTAGTTTGTTTAGAACACAAACATCTTCATTACTGAACACTATACTATGTGAAATAAGCTCGTTCGGTTCTAGGAATCACTTGCTTTCCTACGAAGAAGGTTGAGTGCAACAAGTTCAAACTTTCCTAGTTTGTGTAATCTAACAAGATGTACAAGTTAGTATATTCACCTCATTTCTAAAAGAGTTTCTTTAGAAAACAAACATCTTCAGTTCCGAGCACTGTACTGTGTGAAATAAGTTAATTCGGGTCTAGGAATCACTGTCATTTCTACGAAGATGTTTAAGTTTAGCAAGTTCAAACTTTCCTTGTTAATGTAATCTAAAAAGATGCACAACTTAGTAGATTCGCCTCATTTCTAAAGTAGTTTGTTTAGAACACAAACATCTTCATTACTGAACACTATACTAGGTGAAATAAACTAGTTCGGTTCTAGGAATCACTTCCTTTCCTACGAAAAAGGTTGAGTGCAGCATGTTGAAACTTTCCTAGTTTGTGTAATCTAAAAAGATGTCCAAGTTAGTAGATTCGCCTCATTTGTAAAGCAGTTTGTTGAGAAAACAAACATCTTCATTACCGAACATTGTACTGTGTGAAATAAGCTAATTCGCTTCTAGGAATCAGTTGCTTTCCTACAAAGAAGGTTGAGTGCAGCAAGTTCAAACTTTCCTTACTAATGTATTCTAAAAAGATGCACAACTTAGTAGTTTCACCACATTTCTAAAGGAGTTTGATTAGAAAACAAACATCTTCATTACCGAACACTGTACTATGTGAAATAAGCCAGTTTGGTTCTAGAAATCACTTGCTTTCCTACAAAGAGGTTGAGTGCAGGAAGTTAAAACTTTCCTAGTTTGTGTAATCTAACAAGATGTACAAATTAGTAGATTCGCCTCATTTCTAAAGTACTTTCTTTAGAAAATAAACATCTTCAGTACCGAACACTGTACTGTTGAAATAAGTTAATTCAGTTTTACAAATCAGTTTCCTTTCTACGAAAATGGTTGAGTTTAGCAACATCAAACTTTCCTTGTTGAAGTAATCTAAAAAGATGTCCAGGTTTGTAGGTTCGCCTCATTTGTAAAGTAGTTTGTTGAGAAAACAAACACGTTCATTGCCAAACACTGTACTGTGTGAAATAAGCTTATTCGGTTCTACGAATCAGTTGCTTTCCTACAAAGAAGGATGAGTGCAGCAAGTTCAAACTTTCTTTGTTAATGTAATCTAAAAAGATGTCCAAGTTAGTAGATTCGCCTTCTTTCTAAAGTAGTTTTTTAGAAAAGAAACATCTTCATTACCGAACATTGTACTGTCTGAAATAAGCTAGTTCGGTTCTAGGAATCACTTTCCTTCCTCCAAAGAAGGTTGAGTGGAGCAAGTTCAAACTTTCCCTGTTAATATAATCTAACAAAATGTACAACTTAGTAGATTCGCCTCATTTTTAAAGTAGTTTGTTTAGAAAACAAACATCTTCATTACTAAATATTATACTATGTGAAATAAACTAGTTCGGTTCTAGGAATCACTTGCTTTCCTATGAAGAAGGTTGAGTGCAGCAAGTTCAAACTTTCCTAGTTTGTGTAATCTAACAAGATGTACAAGTTAGTAGATTCACCTCATTTCTAAAAAGAGTTTCTTGAGAAAACAAACATCTTCAGTACCAAACTCTGTACTGTGTGAAATAAGTTATTTCGGTCTAGGAATCAGTTTCATTTCTACAAAGATGGTTGAGTGCAGCAAGTTCAAACTTTCCTTGTTAATGTAATCTAAAAAGATGCACAACTTAGTAGATTGGCCTCATTTCTAAAGTAGTTTCTTTAGGAAAGAAACATCTTCATTGCCGAACATTGTACTGTGTGAAATAAGTTAATTTGGTTCTAGGAATCAGTTTCCTTTCCTACAAAGAAGGTTGAGTGCAGCAAGTTCAAACTTTCCTAGTTTGTGTAATCTAACAAGATGCACAACTTAGTAGATTCACCTCATTTCTAGTTTGTTTTAGAAAACAAACATCTTCATTACCGAACACTATTGTACTGTGTGAAATAAACTAGTTCGGTTCTAGGAATCACTTGCTTTCCTACAAAGAAGGTTGAGTGCAGCAATTTGAAACTTTAAGTAGTTTGTTAATCTAACAAGATGTCCAAGTTAGTAATTCGCTTCATTTGTAAAGTAGTTTGTTGAGAAAACAAAGATCTTCTTTGCTTCTAACATTGTACTGTGTGAAATAAGCTAATTCGGTTCTAGGAATCAGTTGCTTTCCTACAAAGAATGTTGAGTGCAGCAAGTTCAAACTTTCCTTGTTAATGTATTCTAAAAAGATGCACACCTTAGTAGATTAGCCTCATTTCTAAAGTAGGTTGTTTAGAAAACAAACACCTTCATTACCGAACACTGTACTATGTGAACAAAGCTCGTTCGGTTCTAGGAATCACTTGCTTTTCTACAAAGAAGGTTGAGTTCAGCAAGTTCAAACTTTCCTAGTTTGTGTAATCTAACAAGATGTACAATTTAATATATTCGCCTCATTTCTAAAGTAGGTTCTATGAGAAAACAAACATCTTCATTGCGAACACTGTACTGTGTGAAATAAATTAATTCGGTTCTAGGAATCAGTTTCCTTTCCACAAAGAAGGTTGAGTGCAGCAAATTCCAACTTTCCTAGTTTGTGTAATCTAACAAGATGTCCAAGTTAGTAGATTCGACTCATTTGTAAAGCAGTTTGCTGAGAAAACAAAAATCTTCATTGCCGAACATTGTACTGTGTGAAATAAGCTAATTCGGTTCTAGGAATCAGTTGCTTTCCTACAAAGAAGGTTGTGTGTAGCAAGTTCAAACTTTCCTTGTTAATGTAATCTAAAACGATGTCCAAGTTAGTAGATTCACCTCATTTCTAAAGTAGTTTCTTTAGAAAGGAAACATCATTACCGAACACTGTACTGTGTGAAATAAGCTAGTTCCGTTCTAGGAATCAGTTTCCTTCCTACAAAGAAGGTTGAGTGCACCAAGTTCAAACTTTCCTGTTAATGTAATGTATAAAGATGTACAATGTAGTAGATTTACCTCATTTTTAAAGTAGTTTTTGAGAGAAAACAAACACCTTCATTACCGAACACAATACTTTGTGAAATAAGCTGGTTCGGTTCTAGGAATCACTTGCTTTCCTACAAAGAAGGTTGAGAGCAGCAAGTTGAAACTTTCCTAGTATGTGAAATCTAACAAGATGTCCAAGTTAGTAGATTCGCTTCATTTGTAAAGTAGTTTGTTGAGAAAACAAACATCTTCATTGGTGAACATTGTACTGTGTGAAAAAAGCTAATTCCGTTCTAGGAATCAGTTCCTTTCCTAGAAAGAAGGTTGAGTGCAGCAAGTTCAAACTTTCCTTGTTACTGTATTCTAAAAAGATGCACAAATTAGTAGATTCGACTCATTTCTAAAGCAGTTTGTTTACAAAACAAACAACTTCATTACCAAACACTATACTACGTGAAATAAGCTAGTTCGGTTTTAGGAATCACTTGCTTTCCTACGAAGAAGGTTGAGTGCAGCAAGTTCAAACTTTCCTAGTTTGTGTAATCTAACAAGAGGTCCAAATTAGTAGATTCACCTCGGTTCTAATGTAGTTTCTTTAGAAAACAAACATCTTCAGTACCGATCAGTGTACTGTGTGAAATAAGTTAATTCGGTTCTAGGAATCAGTTTCCTTTCTACGAAGAAGGTTGAGTGCAGCAAGTTCAAACGTTCCTAGTTTGTGTAATCTAACAAGATATAAAGTTAGAATATTCGCCTCATTTCTAAAGTAGTTTCTTTAGAAAACAAACATCTTCAGCACTGAACACTGTACTGTGTGAAATAAGTTAATTCGGTTCTAGGAATCAGTTTCTTTCCTCCAAAGAAGGTTGAGTGCAGCAAGTTCAAACTTTCCCTGTTAATGTAATCTAAAAAGATGCACAACTTAGTAGATCGCCTCATTTCTAAAGTAGTTTGTTTACCAAACAAGCATCTTCATTACCGAACACTATACTATGTGAAATAAACTAGTTCGGTTCATGGAATCACTTGCTTTCCTACTAAGAAGGTTGAGTGCAGCAAGTTGAAACTTTCCTAGTTTGTGTAATCTAACAAGATATCTAAGTTAGTAGATTCGCCTGATTTGTAAAGTAGTTTGTTGAGAAAACAAACATCTTCATTGCCCAACATTGTACTGTGTGAAATAAGCTAATAGAGTTCTAGGAATCAGTTTCTTTCCTACAAAGAAGGTTGAGTGCAGCAAGTTCAAACTTTCTTTGTTAATGTATTCTAAAAAGAAGCACAACTTAGTGGATTTGCCTCATTTCAAAAGTAGTTTGTTTAGAAAACAAACATCTTCATTACCGAACACTGTACTATGTGAAATGACCCAGTTCGGATCTAGGAAACACTTGCTTTCCTAAATAGAAGGTTGAGTGCAGCAAGTTCAAACTTTCCTAGCTTGTGTAATCTAAAAAGATGTACAAGTTATGAGATTCCCCTCATTTCTAATGTAGTTTCTTTAGAAAACAAACATCTTCAGTACCGAACACTGTACTGTGTAAAATAAGGTAATTCGGTTCTAGGAGTCAGTTTCCTTTCTATGAAGAAGGTTGAGTGCAGCAAGTTGAAATTTTCCTAGTTTGTGTAATCTAAAAAGATGTACAAGTTAGTAGATCGCCTCATTTGTAAAGTGGTTTGTTGAGAAAAGAAACATCTTCATTGCCGAACATTGTACTTTGTGAAATAAGCTAATTCGTTTCTAGGGATCAGTTGCTTTCCTACAAAGAAGGTTGAGTGCAGCAAGTTCAAACTTTCCTTGTTAATGTATTTTAAAAAGGTGCACAACTTAGTAATTTTTCCTCATTTCTAAAGAAGTTTGTTTAGAAGACAAACATCTTCATTACCGAACACTGTACTATGTGAAATAAGCTAGTTCGGTTCTGGGAATCACTTGCTTTCCTACGAAGAAGGTTGAGTGCAGCAAGTTCAAACTTTCCTAGTTTGTGTAATCTAACAAGAGGTACAAATTAGTAGATTCTCCTCATTTCTAATTAAGTTTCTTTAGAAAACAAAAATCTTCAGTCCCGAACACTGTACTTTGTGCAATAAGTTAATTGAGTTCTAGGAATCAGTTTCCTTTCTACGAAGATGTTTGAGTTTAGCAAGGTCAAACATTCCTTGTTAATGTAATCTGAAAAGTTGTCCAAGTTAGTAGATTCGCCTCATTTGTAAAGTACTTTCTTGAGAAAACAAACATCTTCATTGCCGAACATTGTACTGTGTGAAATAAGCTAATTCAGTTCTAGGAATCAGTTGGTTTCCTACAAAGAAGGTTGAGTGCAGCAAGTTCAAACTTTCCTAGTTAATGTAATCTAAAAAGATGTCCAAGTTAGTAGGTTCGCCTCATTTGTAAAGTAGTTTGTTGAGAAAAGAAACATCTTCAATGCCGAATATTGTGCTGTGTGAAATAAGCTAATTCTGTTCTAGGAATCAGTTGCTTTCCTACAAACAAGGTTGAGTGCAGCAAGTTCAAACTTTCCTTGTTTGTGTAATGTTACAGGATAAACAACTCAGTAGATTCGCTTCATTTCTAACGTAGATTGTTGAGAAAACAAACATCTTCATTCGAACACTGTACTGTGTGAAATAAGTTAGTTCGGTTTTTAGGCATCAGTTGCTTTCTACGAAGAAGGGTGAGTGGTGCAAGTTCAAACTTTCCTTGTTTTTGTAATCTAACAAGATGTACTACTTACAAGTTTCCCTAATTTCTAAACTACATTGTTTGAGAAAACAAACACCTTCAATACCAAATACTTTAATGTGTGAATTAAGTTGTTTCAGTTTTAGGAATCAGATGCTTTCCTAAAGAAAATGTTGAGTACAGCAAGTGCAAGCTTTCCTTGTTAATGTAATCTAAAAAGAAGTACAGCTTAGTAGATTGGCCTCATTTCTACAGTAGGTTTTTAGAAAACAAACATCTTCATTGCCGAACACTGGAATGTGTGAAATAAGCTAGTTCGGTTCTAGGAATCAGTTGCTTTCCCTACGAATAAGGTTGAGTGCAACAAATTCCAACTCTCCTTATTTCTGTAAAATAACATGATGTAAAAGTTAGTAGATTCACTTCACTTCAACGTAGTTTGCTTAGTAAACTAACATCTTCATTGCCTAACATTGGAATGTGTGAAATAAGCTAGTTCGGTTCTAGGAATCACTTGCTTTCCTACGAAGAAGGTTGAGTGCAGCAAGTTCAAACTTTCCTAGTTTGTGTAATCTAACAAGATGTCCAAGCAAGTAGATTTGCCTCATTTCTAAAGCAGTTTGTTTAGAAAACAAAATCTTCATTGCCAAACAATGTACTGTTTGAAATAAGCTATTGCGGTTCTAGGAATCAGTTCCTTTCCTTGAAGAAGGTTGAGTGCAACAAATTCAAACTTTCCTTGTTTGTGTAATGTAACAGGATGTACTACTTACAAGTTTCCCCCATTTCTAAACTACATTGTTTAGAAACAAACACCTTATACCAAGTACTATACTGTGTGACATAAGTTGTTTCTGTTCCAGGAATCAGTTGCTTTTCTCTGAAGAAGGTGGAGTACAGCAAGTTCAAACGTTCCTTGTTTGTGTAATGTAACAGGATGTACAACTCAGTAGATTCCCTTCATTTCTAAAGTAGGTTGTGTAGAAAACAAACACCTTCATTCCTGAACACTGTACCATGTGAAATAAGTTAGTTCGGTTTTAGGCATCAGTTGCTTTCCTACAAAAAATGTTGACTACAGCAAGTTCAAACTTTCCTTGTTAATGTAATCTAAAAAGATTTCCAAGTTAGGAGATTCGCCTCATTTGTAAAGTAGTTTGTTGAGAAAACAAACATCTTCATTGCTGAATTTTGATCTGTGTGAAATAAGCAAGTTCGGTTCTGGGAATCAGTTGCTTTTCTATGAAGAAGGTTGAGTGCAGCAAGTTCAAATATTCCTTGTTTGTGTGAGATAACAAGATATACTAGTTAGTAGATTCGCCTCATTTCTAAAGTAGTTTGTTTAGAAAACAAACATCTTCATTGCCACACACTGTACTGTGTGAAATAAGCTATTGCGGTTCTAGGAATCAGTTGCTTTCCTACGAATAAAGTTCAGTGCAGCAAGTTCAAACTTTCCTTGTTAATGTAATCTAACAAGATGTAAAAACTGGTAGATTCGCCTCATTTGTAAAGTAGTTTGTTGAGAAAACAAACGTCTTCATTGCCTACATTGTACTGTGTGAAATAGCATGTTCGGTTCTAGGAATCAGTTGCTTTTTTACGAACAATGTTGAGTGCATCCAGTTCAAACTTTCCTTGTTTGTGTAATCTACCAACATCTACAAGTCAGTAGATTCGCCTCATTTGTAAAGTACTTTGTTGAGAAAACAAACATCTTTATTGCCCAACACTGTACTGTGTGAAGTAAGCTATTTCGTTTCTAGGAATCAGTTGCTTTCCTATGAAGAAGGTTGACTGCAGCAAGTTCCAACTGTCCTTGTTTCTGTAATGTAACATGATGTAAAACTTAGTAGATTCCCTTCACTTCCTAACTAGTTTGCTTTAGTAAACTAACATGTTCATTGCCGAACATTGTAATGTGTGAAATAATCTACTTCGGTTCTAGGAATCAATTGCTTTCCTACGAAGACGGTTGAGTGCAGCAACTTCAAACTTTCTTAGTTTGTGTAATTTAACCAGATGGACAAGTTAGTAGATTCACCTCATTTCTAAAGTAGTTTGTTTAGAAAACAAACATCTTCATTGCCGAACACTTTGCTGTGTGAAATAAGCTAGTTTGGTTCCAGGAATCAGTTGCTTTTCTACGAAGAAGGTTGAGTACAGCAAGTTCAAACTTTCCTTGTTTGTGTAATGTAACAGGATGTACAACTCAGTAGATTGGCTTCATTTCTAACGTAGTTTGTTTAGAAAACAAACATCTTCATTCCCAAACACTGTACTTTGTGAAATAAGTTAGTTCGGTTTTAGGCATCAGTTGCTTTCCTACTAAGAAGGATGAGTGCAGCAAGTTCAAACTTTCCTTTTTTGTGTCATCTAACAAGATGTACTACTTACAAGTTTCCCTCATTTCTAAACTACATTGTTTAGAAAACAAACACCTTCAATACCAAATACTGTACTGTGTGAAATAAGTTGTTTCGGTTTTAGGAAGCAGATGCTTTCCTACAAAAAAGGTTGAGTACAGCAAGTTCAAACTTTCCTAGTTTGTGTAATCTTACAAGATGTCCAAGTTAGTAGATTCGCCTCATTTCTAAAGTATTTTGATTAGAAAAGAAAAACATCTTCATTACCGAAAACTATACTACGTGAAATAAATTAGTTCGGTTCTAGGAATCACTTCCTTTCCTACGAAGAAGGTTGAGTGCAGCAAGTTGAAACTTTCCTAGTTTGTGTAATCTTACAAGATGTCCAAGATAGTAGATTCGCCTCATTTGTAAAGTAGTTTGTTGAGAAAAGAAACATCTTCAGTACTGAACACTGTACTGTGTGAAATAACTTAATTCGGTTCTAGGAATCAGTTTTCCTTTTTACGAAGATGGTTGAGTTTACCAAGGTCAAACTTTCCTTGTTAATGTAATCTAAAAAGATGTCCAAGTTAGTAGATTCGCCTCATTTGTAAAGTAGTTTCTTGAGAAAGCAAACATCTTCATTACCGAACATTGTACTGTGTGAAATAAGCGAATTCGGTTCTAGGAATCAGTTTCCTTTCTACGAAGATGGTCGAGTTTAGAAAGTTCAAACTTTCCTTGTTAATGTAATCTAAAAAGATGTCCAAGTTAGTAGATTTGCCTCATTTCTAAAGTAGTTTCTTTAGAAAACAAACATCTTCAGTACAGAACACTGTATTGTGTGAAATAAGTTAATTCGGTTCTAGGAATCAGTTGCTTTCGTCCAAAGAAGGTTGAGTGCAGCAAGTTTAAACTTTCCCTGTTAATGTAATCTAAAGAGATGCACAACTTAGTCGATTCGCCTAATTTCTAAAATAGTTTGTTTATATAACCAACATCTTCATTGCCGTACATTGTACCATGTGAAATAAGTTAATTCGGTTCTAGGAATCAGTTGCTTTCCTACAAAGAAGCTTGAGTGCAGCAAGTTCAAACTTTCCTAGTTTGTGTAATCTAACAAGATGTACAAGTTAGTAGATTCGCTTCACTTCCAAAGTAGTTTGCTTAGTAAACTAACATCTTCATTGCCGAACCCTGTCCTGGTGAAATAAGTTAATTCTGTTCTAGGAATCAGTTTCATTTCTACGAAGATGGTTGTGTTCAGCAAGGTCAAACATTCCTTGTTAATGTAATCTAAAAAGACGTCTAAGTTAGTAGGTTCACCTCATTTGTAAAGTAGTTTCTTGAGAAAACAAACATCTTCATTGCCGAACATTGTACTGTGTGAAATAATCTAATTCGTTCTAGGAATCAGTTTCCTTTCTGCGAAAATGGTTGAGTTTAGCAAGTTCAAACTTTACTTGTTAATATAATCTAACAAGATGTCCAAGTTAGTAGATTCTCCTCATTTGTAAAGTAGTTTGTTGAGGAAACAGACATCTTCATTGGCGAACATTGTACTGTGTGAAATAAGCTAATTCGTTTCCAGGAAACAGTTGCTTTCCTACAAAGAAGGTTGAGTGCAGAGTGTTCAAACTTTCCTTGTTAATGTAATCTAAAAAGATGCACAACTTAGTAGATTCGCCTCATTTCTAAGGTAGTTTGTTTAGAATACAAACATCTTCAGTACTGAACACTGTCCTGTGTGTAATAAGTTAATTCGTTTCTAGGAATCCGTTTCTTTTCTACGAAGATGGTTCAGTTCAGCAAGTTCAAACTTTCCTTGTTAATGTAATCAAAAAGATGTCCAAGTTAGTAGATTCCCCTCATTTGTAAAGTAGTTTGTTAAGAAAACAAAATCTTCATTGCCGAACATTGTACTGTGTGAAATGAGCTAATTCGCTTCTAGGAATCAGGTGCTTTCCTACAAAGAAGGTTGAGTGCAGTAAGTTCAAACTTTCCTAGTTTGTGTAATCTAACAAGATGTACAAATTATTAGATTCGCTTCACTTCCAAAGTAGTTTGCTTAGTAAACTAACATCTTCAGTACTGAACACTGTACTGTGTGAAATAAGCTAATTCGGTTTTAGGAATCATTTGCTTTCCTACAAAGAAGGTTGAGTGCAGCAAGTTCAAACTTTCCTTGTTAATGTAATCTAAAAAGATGCACAACTTAGTAGATTCACATCATTTCTAAAGTAGTTTGTTTAGAAAACAAACATCTTCATTTCCGAACACTGTACTATGTGAAATAAGCTAGTTCAGTTCTAGGGATCACTTGCTTTCCTACGAAGAAGTTTGAGTGCAGCAAGTTCAAACTTTACTTGTCTGTGTAATCTGACAGTATGTACAAGTTAGTAGAATCGCCTCATTTCTAGTTTCTTTAGAAAACAAACATCTTCCGTACCGAACATTGTACTGTGTGAAATAAGCTAATTTGGTTCGAGGAATCAGTTTCCTTTCTACGAAAAAGGTTGAGTTTAGCAAGTTCAAACTTTCCTTGTTAATGTAATCTAAAAAGATGTCCAAGTTAGTAGATTCGCCTCATTTCTAAAGGAGTTCAGTTAGCAAACAAACATCTTCATTACCGAACACTGTACTATGTGAAATAAGCTAGTTCGGTTGTAGGAATCACTTGCTTTACTACGCAGAAGATTGAGTGCTGCAAGTTCAAACTTTCCTAGTTTGTGTAATCTAACAAGATGTCCAAGTTAGGAGATTGGCCTCATTTGTAAAGTAGTTTGTTGAGAAACAAAAATCTTCATTGCTGAACATTGTACTGTGTGAAATAAGCTAATTCGGTTCTAGTAATCATTTGCTTTCCTACAAAGAAGGTTGAGTGCAGCAAGTTCAATCTTTCTGTGTTAATGTAATCTAAAAAGATGCACAACTTTGTAGATCCGCCTCATTTCTAAAGTAGTTTGTGTAGAAAACAAACATCTTCATTACCGAACACTGTACTATGTGAAATAAGCTAGTTTGGTTCTAGGAATCACTTGCCTTCCTAGGAAGAAGGTTGAGTGCAGCAAGTTCAAACTTTTTCTAGTTTGTGTAATCTAACAGGATGTACAAGTTAGTAGATTCGCCTCCTTTCTAGTTTCTTTACAAAACAAACATCTTCATTATCGAACACTGAACTGTGTGAAATAAGTTAATTCGGTTCTAGGAATCAGTCTCATTTCTACAAAGATGGTTGAGTTTAGCAAGGTCAAACTTTCCTTGTTAATGTAATCTAAAAAGATGTCCAAGTTAGTAGATTCGCCTCATTTCTAAAGTAGTTTCTTTAGAAAACAAACATCTTCAGCACCAAACATTGTACTATGTGAAATGAGCTAGTTATGTTCTAGGAATCCCTTGCTTTCCTACAAAGAAGGTTGAGTGCAGCAAGTTCAAACTTTCTTAGTTTGTGTAATCTAACAAGATGTACAAGTTACTAGATTCGCCTCATTTCTAAAGTAGTTTCTTTAGAAAACAAACATCTTCATTACCGAACACTGTACTGTGTGAAATAAGTTAATTCGGTTCTAGGAATCAGTTGCTTTCCTACAAAGAAGGTTGAGTGCAGCAAGTTCAAACTTTCCTAGTTTGTGTAATCTAACAAGATGTACAAGTTAGTAGATTCGCTTCATTTCCAAAGTAGTTTCTTTAGTAAACAAACATCTTCATTGCCGAACCCTGTCCTGGTGAAATAAGTTAATTCGGTTCTAGGAATCAGTTTCATTTCTACGAAGATGGTTGAGTTCAGCAAGTTCAAACTTTCCTTGTTAATGTAATCTAAAAAGACGTCCAAGTTAGTAGGTTCACCTCATTTGTAAAGTAGTTTCTTGAGAAAACAAACATCTTCATTGCCGAACATTGTACTGTGTGAAATAATCTTATTCGGTTCTAGGAATCAGTTTCCTTTCCTACAAAAATGGTTGAGTTAGGAAGTTCAAACTTTACTTGTTAATATAATCTAACAAGATGTCCAAGTTAGTAGATTCTCCTCATTTGTAAAGTAGTTTGTTGTGAAACAAACATCTTCATTGGCGAACATTGTACTGTGTGAAATAAGCTAATTCGTTTCAGGAAACAGTTGCTTTCCTACAAAGAAGGTTGAGTGCAGAGTGTTCAAACTTTCCTTGTTAATGTAATCTAAAAGATGCACAACTTAGTAGATTCGCCTCATTTCTAAGGTAGTTTGTTTAGAATACAAACATCTTCAGTACTGAACACTGTCCTGTGTATAATAAGTTAATTCGTTTCTAGGAATCCGTTTCTTTTCTACAAAGATGGTTCAGTGCAGCAAGTTCAAACTTTCCTTGTTAATGTAATCAAAAAGATGTCCAAGTTAGTAGATTCCCCTCATTTGTAAAGTAGTTTGTTAAGAAAACAAAAATCTTCATTGCGAACATTGTACTGTGTGAAATGAGCTAATTCGGTTCTAGGAATCAGGTGCTTTCCTACAAAGAAGGTTGAGTGCAGTAAGTCAAACTTTCCTAGTTTGTGTAATCTAACAAGATGTACAAATTAGTAGATTCGCCTCATTTCCAAAGTAGTTTCTTAGTAAACAAACATCTTCAGTACTGAACACTGTACTGTGTGAAATAAGCTAATTCGGTTCTAGGAATCATTTGCTTTCCTACAAAGAAGGTTGAGTGCAGCAAGTTCAAACTTTCCTTGTTAATGTAATCTAACAAGATGTACAAGTTAGTAGATTCGCCTCATTTCTAAAGTAGTTTCTTGAGAAAACAAACATCTTCATTTCCGAACACTGTACTGTGTGAAATAAGCTAATTCGGTTCTAGGAATCACTTGCTTTCCTACAAAGAAGGTTGAGTGCAGCAAGTTCAAACTTTACTAGTTTGTGTAATCTAACAAGATGTACAAGTTAGTAGATTCGCCTCATTTCTAAAGTAGTTTCTTGAGAAAACAAACATCTTCATTTGCGAACATTGTACTGTGTGAAATAAGCTAATTTGGTTCTAGGAATCACTTGCTTTCCTACAAAGAAGGTTGAGTGCAGCAAGTTCAAACTTTCCTAGTTTGTGTAATCTAACAAGATGTACAAGTTAGTAGATTCGCCTCATTTCTAAAGTAGTTTCTTGAGAAAACAAACATCTTCATTGCCGAACATTGTACTGTGTGAAATAAGCTAATTCGGTTCTAGGAATCACTTGCTTTCCTACAAAGAAGGTTGAGTGCAGCAAGTTCAAACTTTCCTAGTTTGTGTAATCTAACAAGATGTACAAGTTAGTAGATTGGCCTCATTTCTAAAGTAGTTTCTTGAGAAACAAAAATCTTCATTGCTGAACATTGTACTGTGTGAAATAAGCTAATTCGGTTCTAGTAATCATTTGCTTTCCTACAAAGAAGGTTGAGTGCAGCAAGTTCAAACTTTCCTAGTTTGTGTAATCTAACAAGATGTACAAGTTAGTAGATTCGCCTCATTTCTAAAGTAGTTTCTTGAGAAAACAAACATCTTCATTGCGAACATTGTACTGTGTGAAATAAGCTAATTTGGTTCTAGGAATCACTTGCTTTCCTACAAAGAAGGTTGAGTGCAGCAAGTTCAAACTTTTCTAGTTTGTGTAATCTAACAAGATGTACAAGTTAGTAGATTCGCCTCATTTTAAAGTAGTTTCTTGAAAACAAACATCTTCATTGCCGAACATTGTACTGTGTGAAATAAGCTAATTCGGTTCTAGGAATCAGTCTTGCTTTCCTACAAAGATGGTTGAGTGCAGCAAGTTCAAACTTTCCTAGTTTGTGTAATCTAACAAGATGTACAAGTTAGTAGATTCGCCTCATTTCTAAAGTAGTTTCTTGAGAAAACAAACATCTTCAGCACCAAACATTGTACTGTGTGAAATAAGCTAATTCGGTTCTAGGAATCACTTGCTTTCCTACAAAGAAGGTTGAGTGCAGCAAGTTCAAGCTTTCCTAGTTTGTGTAATCTAACAAGATGTACAAGTTAGTAGATTCGCCTCATTTCTAAAGTAGTTTCTTGAGAAAACAAACATCTTCATTGCCGAACATTGTACTGTGTGAAATAAGCTAATTCGGTTCTAGGAATCACTTGCTTTCCTACAAAAAGGTTGAGTGCAGCAAGTTCAAACTTTCCTAGTTTGTGTAATCTAACAAGATGTACAAGTTAGTAGATTCGCCTCATTTCTAAAGTAGTTTCTTGAGAAAACAAACATCTTCATTGCGAACATTGTACTGTGTGAAATAAGCTAATTCGGTTCTAGGAATCACTTGCTTTCCTACAAAGAAGGTTGAGTGCAGCAAGTTCAAACTTTCCTAGTTTGTGTAATCTAACAAGATGTACAAGTTAGTAGATTCGCCTCATTTCTAAAGTAGTTTCTTGAGAAAACAAACATCTTCATTGCCGAACATTGTACTGTGTGAAATAAGCTAATTCGGTTCTAGGAATCACTTGCTTTCCTACAAAGAAGGTTGAGTGCAGCAAGTTCAAACTTTCCTAGTTTGTGTAATCTAACAAGATGTACAAGTTAGTAGATTCGCCTCATTTCTAAAGTAGTTTCTTGAGAAAACAAACATCTTCATTGCGAACATTGTACTGTGTGAAATAAGCTAATTCGGTTCTAGGAATCACTTGCTTTCCTACAAAGAAGGTTGAGTGCAGCAAGTTCAAACTTTCCTAGTTTGTGTAATCTAACAAGATGTACAAGTTAGTAGATTCGCCTCATTTCTAAAGTAGTTTCTTGAGAAAACAAACATCTTCATTGCGAACATTGTACTGTGTGAAATAAGCTAATTCGGTTCTAGGAATCACTTGCTTTCCTACAAAGAAGGTTGAGTGCAGCAAGTTCAAACTTTCCTAGTTTGTGTAATCTAAAAAGATGTACAAGTTAGTAGATTCGCCTCATTTCTAAAGTAGTTTCTTGAGAAAACAAACATCTTCATTGCCGAACATTGTACTGTGTGAAATAAGCTAATTCGGTTCTAGGAATCACTTGCTTTCCTACAAAGAAGGTTGAGTGCAGCAAGTTCAAAGTAGTTTCTTGAAAACAAACATCTTCATTGCGAACATTGTACTGTGTGAAATAAGCTAGTCGGTTCTAGGAATCACTTGCTTTCCTACAAAAGAAGGTTGAGTGCAGCAAGTTCAAACTTTCCTAGTTTGTGTAATCTAACAAGATGTACAAGTTAGTAGATTCGCCTCATTTCTAAAGTAGTTTCTTGAAAACCTACAAAGAAGGTTGAGTGCAGCAAGTTCAAACTTTCCTAGTTTGTGTAATCTAACAAGATGTACAAGTTAGTTGATTCGCCTCATTTCTAAAGTAGTTTCTTGAGAAAACAAACATCTTCATTGCCGAACATTGTACTGTGTGAAATAAGCTAATTCGGTTCTAGGAATCACTTGCTTTCCTACAAAGAAGGTTGAGTGCAGCAAGTTCAAACTTTCCTAGTTTCTAATTCGGTTCTAGGAATCACTTGCTTTCCTACAAAGAAGGTTGAGTGCAGCAAGTTCAAACTTTCCTAGTTAATGTAATCTAACAAGATGTACAAGTTAGTAGATTCGCCTCATTTCTAAAGTAGTTTCTTGAGAAAACAAACATCTTCATTACCGAACATTGTACTGTGTGAAATAAGCTAATTCGGTTCTAGGAATCACTTGCTTTCTACAAAGAAGGTTGAGTGCAGCAAGTTCAAACTTTCCTAGTTTAATGTAATCTAAAAAGATGTACAAGTTAGTAGATTCGCCTCATTTCTAAAGTAGTTTCTTTAGAAAACAAACATCTTCATTACCGAACACTGTACTGTGTGAAATAAGCTAGTTCGGTTCTAGGAATCACTTGCTTTCCTACAAAGAAGGTTGAGTGCAGCAAGTTCAAACTTTCCTAGTTTGTGTAATCTAACAAGATGTACAAGTTAGTAGATTCGCCTCATTTCTAAAGTAGTTTCTTGAGAAAACAAACATCTTCATTGCCGAACATTGTACTGTGTGAAATAAGCTAATTCGGTTCTAGGAATCACTTGCTTTCCTACAAAGAAGGTTGAGTGCAGCAAGTTCAAACTTTCCTTGTTAATGTAATCTAAAAAGATGTACAAGTTAGTAGATTCGCCTCATTTCTAAAGTAGTTTCTTTAGAAAACAAACATCTTCATTACAGAACATTGTACTGTGTGAAATAAGTTAATTCGGTTCTAGGAATCACTTGCTTTCCTACAAAGAAGGTTGAGTGCAGCAAGTTCAAACTTTCCTTGTTAATGTAATCTAACAAGATGTACAAGTTAGTAGATTCGCCTCATTTCTAAAGTAGTTTCTTGAGAAAACAAACATCTTCATTGCCGAACATTGTACTGTGTGAAATAAGCTAATTCGGTTCTAGGAATCACTTGCTTTCTACAAAGAAGGTTGAGTGCAGCAAGTTCAAACTTTCCTAGTTAATGTAATCTAAAAAGATGTACAAGTTAGTAGATTCGCCTCATTTCTAAAGTAGTTTCTTGAGAAAACAAACATCTTCATTGCCAAACATTGTACTGTGTGAAATAAGCTAATTCGGTTCTAGGAATCACTTGCTTTCCTACAAAGAAGGTTGAGTGCAGCAAGTTCAAACTTTCCTAGTTTATGTAATCTAACAAGATGTACAAGTTAGTAGATTCGCCTCATTTCTAAAGTAGTTTCTTGAGAAAACAAACATCTTCATTAACGAACATTGTACTGTGTGAAATAAGCTAATTCGGTTCTAGGAATCACTTGCTTTCCTACAAAGAAGGTTGAGTGCAGCAAGTTCAAACTTTTCTAGTTTGTGTAATCAAACAAGATGTACAAGTTAGTTGATTCGCCTCATTTCTAAAGTAGTTTCTTTAGAAAACAAACATCTTCATATTGAACATTGTACTGTGTGAAATAAGTTAATTCGGTTCTAGGAATCACTTGCTTTCCTACAAAAGAAGGTTGAGTGCAGCAAGTTCAAACATTTCCTTTAATGTAATCTAAAAAGATGTACAAGTTAGTAGATTCGCCTCATTTCTAAAGTAGTTTCTTGAGAAAACAAACATCTTCATTGCCGAACATTGTACTGTGTGAAATAAGCTAGTTCGGTTCTAGGAATCACTTCCTTTCCTACAAGAAAGGTTGAGTGCAGCAAGTTCAAACTTTCTAGTTTGTGTAATCTAACAAGATGTACAAGTTAGTAGATCATTTGTCATTTCTAAAGTAGTTTGTTGAGAAAACAAACATCTTCATTGCCGAACATTGTACTGTGTGAAATAAGCTAGTTCAGTTCTAGGAATCACTTGCTTTCCTACAAAGAAGGTTGAGTGCAGCAAGTTCAAACTTTCCTTGTTTGTGTAATCTAACAAGATGCACAACTTAGTAGATTCGCCTCATTTCTAAAGTAGTTTCTTGAGAAAACAAACATCTTCATTGCCAAACATTGTACTGTGTGAAATAAGCTAATTCGGTTCTAGGAATCACTTGCCTTCCTACAAAGAAGGTTGAGTGCAGCAAGTTCAAACTTTCCTAGTTTGTGTAATCTAACAAGATGTACAAGTTAGTAGATTCGCCTCATTTCTAAAGTAGTTTCTTGAGAAAACAAACATCTTCATTACTGAACATTGTACTGTGTGAAATAAGTTAATTTGTTTCTAGGAATCACTTTCTTTCCTACAAAGAAGGTTGAGTGCAGCAAGTTCAAACTTTCCTAGTTAATGTAATCTAAAAGATGTACAAGTTAGTAGATTTGCCTCATTTCTAAAGTAGTTTCTTGAGAAAACAAACATCTTCATTGCTTTAACATTGTACTGTGTGAAATAAGCTAATTCGGTTCTAGGAATCACTTGCTTTCCTACAAAGAAGGTTGAGTGCAGCAAGTTCAAACTTTCCTTGTTAATGTAATCTAACAAGATGTACAAGTTAGTAGATTCGCCTCATTTTAAAGTAGTTTGTTGAGAAAACAAACATCTTCATTGCCTAACATTGTACTGTGTGAAATAAGCTAATTCGGTTCTAGGAATCACTTGCTTTCCTACAAAGAAGGTTGAGTGCAGCAAGTTCAAACTTTCCTAGTTAATGTAATCTAACAAGATGTACAACTTAGTAGATTCGCCTCATTTCAAAAGTAGTTTGTTGAGAAAACAAACATCTTCATTACCGAACATTGTACTGTGTGAAATAAGCTAATTGGTTCTAGGAATCACTTGCTTTCCTACAAAGAAGGTTGAGTGCAGCAAGTTCAAACTTTCCTAGTTTGTGTAATCTAACAAGATGTACAAGTTAGTAGATTGCCTCATTTCTAAAGTAGTTTCTTGAGAAAACAAACATCTTCATTGCTGAACATTGTACTGTGTGAAATAAGCTAATTCGGTTCTAGGAATCACTTGCTTTCCTACAAAGAAGGTTGAGTGCAGCAAGTTCAAACTTTCCTATTTTGTAATCTAACAAGATGTACAAGTTAGTAGATTCGCCTCATTTCTAAAGTAGTTTCTTGAGAAAACAAACATCTTCATTGCTGAACATTGTACTGTGTGAAATAAGCTAATTCGGTTCTAGGAATCACTTGCTTTCCTACAAAGAAGGTTGAGTGCAGCAAGTTCAAACTTTCCTAGTTTGTGTAATCTAACAAGATGTACAAGTTAGTAGATTCGCCTCATTTCTAAAGTAGTTTCTTGAGAAAACAAACATCTTCATTGCCGAACATTGTACTGTGTGAAATAAGCTAATTCAGTTCTAGGAATCACTTGCTTTCCTACAAAGAAGGTTGAGTGCAGCAAGTTCAAACTTTCCTAGTTTGTGTAATCTAACAAGATGTACAAGTTAGTAGATTCGCCTCATTTCTAAAGTAGTTTCTTGAGAAAAAACAAACATCTTCATTGCCGAACATTGTACTGTGTGAAATAAGCTAATTCGGTTCTAGGAATCACTTGCTTTCCTACAAAGAAGGTTGAGTGCAGCAAGTTCAAACTTTCCTAGTTTGTGTAATCTAACAAGATGTACAAGTTAGTAGATTCGCCTCATTTCTAAAGTAGTTTGTTTGAGAAAACAAACATCTTCATTGCCTAACATTGTACTGTGTGAAATAAGCTAATTTGGTTCTAGGAATCACTTGCTTTCCTACAAAGAAGGTTGAGTGCAGCAAGTTCAAACTTTCCTAGTTTTGTAATCTAACAAGATGTACAAGTTAGTAGATTCGCCTCATTTCTAAAGTAGTTTCTTGAGAAAACAAACATCTTCATTGCCTAACATTGTACTGTGTGAAATAAGCTAATTCGGTTCTAGGAATCACTTGCTTTCCTACAAAGAAGGTTGAGTGCAGCAAGTTCAAACTTTCCTAGTTTGTGTAATCTAACAAGATGTACAAGTTAGTAGATTCGCCTCATTTCTAAAGTAGTTTCTGAGAAAACAAACATCTTCATTGCTGAACATTGTACTGTGTGAAATAAGCTAATTCGGTTCTAGGAATCACTTGCTTTTCTACAAAGAAGGTTGAGTGCAGCAAGTTCAAACTTTCCTAGTTTGTGTAATCTAACAAGATGTACAAGTTAGTAGATTCGCCTCATTTCTAAAGTAGTTTGTTGAGAAAACAAACATCTTCATTTGCCTAACATTGTACTGTGTGAAATAAGCTAATTGGTTCTAGGAATCACTTGCTTTCCTACAAAGAAGGTTGAGTGCAGCAAGTTCAAACTTTCCTAGTTTGTGTAATCTAACAAGATGTACAAGTTAGTAGATTCGCCTCATTTCTAAAGTAGTTTCTTGAGAAAACAAACATCTTCATTGCCAACATTGTACTGTGTGAAATAAGCTAATTGGTTCTAGGAATCACTTGCTTTCCTACAAAGAAGGTTGAGTGCAGCAAGTTCAAACTTTCCTAGTTTGTGTAATCTAACAAGATGTACAAGTTAGTAGATTCGCCTCATTTCTAAAGTAGTTTCTTGAGAAAACAAACATCTTCATTGCCGAACATTGTACTGTGTGAAATAAGCTAATTAGGTTCTAGGAATCACTTGCTTTCCTACAAAGAAGGTTGAGTGCAGCAAGTTCAAACTTTCCTAGTTTGTGTAATCTAACAAGATGTACAAGTTAGTAGATTCGCCTCATTTCTAAAGTAGTTTTTTGAGAAAACAAACATCTTCATTGCCTAACATTGTACTGTGTGAAATAAGCTAATTCGGTTCTAGGAATCACTTGCTTTCCTACAAAGAAGGTTGAGTGCAGCAAGTTCAAACTTTCCTAGTTTGTGTAATCTAACAAGATGTACAAGTTAGTAGATCTGCCTCATTTCTAAAGTAGTTTCTTGAGAAAACAAACATCTTCATTGCCGAACATTGTACTGTGTGAAATAAGCTAATTCGGTTCTAGGAATCACTTGCTTTCCTACAAAGAAAGTTGTTGAGTGCAGCAAGTTCAAACTTTCCTAGTTTGTGTAATCTAAACAAGATGTACAAGTTAGTAGATTCGCCTCATTTCTAAAGTAGTTTCTTGAGAAAACAAACATCTTCATTGCCTAACATTGTACTGTGAAATAAGCTAATTCGGTTCTAGGAATCACTTGCTTTCCTACAAAGAAGGTTGAGTGCAGCAAGTTCAAACTTTCCTAGTTTGTGTAATCTAACAAGATGTACAAGTTAGTAGATTCGCCTCATTTCTAAAGTAGTTTCTGAGAAAACAAACATCTTCATTGCCTAACATTGTACTGTGTGAAATAAGCTAATTGTTCTAGGAATCACTTGCTTTCCTACAAAGAAGGTTGAGTGCAGCAAGTTCAAACTTTCCTAGTTTGTGTAATCTAACAAGATGTACAAGTTAGTAGATTCGCCTCATTTCTAAAGTAGTTTCTTGAGAAAACAAACATCTTCATTGCCGAACATTGTACTGTGTGAAATAAGCTAATTCGGTTCTAGGAATCACTTGCTTTCCCTACAAAGAAGTTGTTGTGCAGCAAGTTCAAACTTTCCTAGTTTGTGTAATCTAACAAGATGTACAAGTTAGTAGATTCGCCTCATTTCTAAAGTAGTTTCTTGAGAAAACAAACATCTTCATTGCCTAACATTGTACTGTGTGAAATAAGCTAATTGGTTCTAGGAATCACTTGCTTTTCCTACAAAGAAGGTTGAGTGCAGCAAGTTCAAACTTTCCTAGTTTGTGTAATCTAACAAGATGTACAAGTTAGTAGATTCGCCTCATTTCTAAAGTAGTTTCTTGAGAAAACAAACATCTTCATTGCCGAACATTGTACTGTGTGAAATAAGCTAATTTGGTTCTAGGAATCACTTGCTTTCCTACAAAGAAGGTTGAGTGCAGCAAGTTCAAACTTTCCTAGTTTGTAATCTAACAAGATGTACAAGTTAGTAGATTCGCCTCATTTCTAAAGTAGTTTCTTGAGAAAACAAACATCTTCATTGCCGAAAATTGTACTGTGTGAAATAAGCTAATTCGGTTCTAGGAATCACTTGCTTTCCTACAAAGAAGGTTGAGTGCAGCAAGTTCAAACTTTCCTAGTTTGTGTAATCTAACAAGATGTACAAGTTAGTAGATTCGCCTCATTTCTAAAGTAGTTTCTTGAGAAAACAAACATCTTCATTGCCTAACGTTGTACTGTGTGAAATAAGCTAATTCGGTTCTAGGAATCACTTGCTTTCCTACAAAGAAGGTTGAGTGCAGCAAGTTCAAACTTTCCTAGTTTGTGTAATCTAACAAGATGTACAAGTTAGTAGATTCGCCTCATTTCTAAAGTAGTTTCTTGAGAAAACAAACATCTTCATTGCCTAACGTTGTACTGTGTGAAATAAGCTAATTGGGTTCTAGGAATCACTTGCTTTCCTACAAAGAAGGTTGAGTGCAGCAAGTTCAAACTTTCCTAGTTTGTGTAATCTAACAAGATGTACAAGTTAGTAGATTCGCCTCATTTCTAAAGTAGTTTCTTGAGAAAACAAACATCTTCATTGCCTAACATTGTACTGTGTGAAATAAGCTAATTCGGTTCTAGGAATCACTTGCTTTCCTACAAAGAAGGTTGAGTGCAGCAAGTTCAAACTTTCCTAGTTTGTGTAATCTAACAAGATGTACAAGTTAGTAGATTCGCCTCATTTCTAAAGTAGTTTCTTGAGAAAACAAACATCTTCATTGCCTAACGTTGTACTGTGTGAAATAAGCTAATTGGTTCTAGGAATCACTTGCTTTCCTACAAAGAAGGTTGAGTGCAGCAAGTTCAAACTTTCCTAGTTTGTGTAATCTAACAAGATGTACAAGTTAGTAGATTCGCCTCATTTCTAAAGTAGTTTCTTGAGAAAACAAACATCTTCATTGCCGAACATTGTACTGTGTGAAATAAGCTAATTCGGTTCTAGGAATCACTTGCTTTCCTACAAAGAAGGTTGAGTGCAGCAAGTTCAAACTTTCCTAGTTTGTGTAATCTAACAAGATGTACAAGTTAGTAGATTTGCCTCATTTCTAAAGTAGTTTTTGAGAAAACAAACATCTTCATTGCCGAACATTGTACTGTGTGAAATAAGCTAATTCGGTTCTAGGAATCACTTGCTTTCCTACAAAGAAGGTTGAGTGCAGCAAGTTCAAACTTTCCTAGTTTGTGTAATCTAACAAGATGTACAAGTTAGTAGATTCGCCTCATTTCTAAAGTAGTTTCTTGAGAAAACAAACATCTTCATTGCCGAACATTGTACTGTGTGAAATAAGCTAATTGGGTTCTAGGAATCACTTGCTTTCCTACAAAGAAGGTTGAGTGCAGCAAGTTCAAACTTTCCTAGTTTGTGTAATCTAACAAGATGTACAAGTTAGTAGATCGCCTCATTTCTAAAGTAGTTTCTTGAGAAAACAAACATCTTCATTGCCTAACATTGTACTGTGTGAAATAAGCTAATTGGTTCTAGGAATCACTTGCTTTCCTACAAAGAAGGTTGAGTGCAGCAAGTTCAAACTTTCCTAGTTTGTGTAATCTAACAAGATGTACAAGTTAGTAGATTCGCCTCATTTCTAAAGTAGTTTCTTGAGAAAACAAACATCTTCATTGCCAAACATTGTACTGTGTGAAATAAGCTAATTCGGTTCTAGGAATCACTTGCTTTCCTACAAAGAAGGTTGAGTGCAGCAAGTTCAAACTTTCCTAGTTTGTGTAATCTAACAAGATGTACAAGTTAGTAGATTCGCCTCATTTCTAAAGTAGTTTTTTGAGAAAACAAACATCTTCATTGCTGAACATTGTACTGTGTGAAATAAGCTAATTGTTCTAGGAATCACTTGCTTTCCTACAAAGAAGGTTGAGTGCAGCAAGTTCAAACTTTCCTAGTTTGTGTAATCTAACAAGATGTACAAGTTAGTAGATTCGCCTCATTTCTAAAGTAGTTTTTGAGAAAACAAACATCTTCATTGCCTAACGTTGTACTGTGTGAAATAAGCTAATTCGGTTCTAGGAATCACTTGCTTTCCTACAAAGAAGGTTGAGTGCAGCAAGTTCAAACTTTCCTAGTTTGTGTAATCTAACAAGATGTACAAGTTAGTAGATTCGCCTCATTTCTAAAGTAGTTTGAGAAAACAAACATCTTCATTGCCTAACATTGTACTGTGTGAAATAAGCTAATTCGGTTCTAGGAATCACTTGCTTTCCTACAAAGAAGGTTGAGTGCAGCAAGTTCAAACTTTCCTAGTTTGTGTAATCTAACAAGATGTACAAGTTAGTAGATTCGCCTCATTTCTAAAGTAGTTTCTTGAGAAAACAAACATCTTCATTGCCTAACATTGTACTGTGTGAAATAAGCTAATTCGGTTCTAGGAATCACTTGCTTTCCTACAAAGAAGGTTGAGTGCAGCAAAGTTCAAACTTTCCTAGTTTGTGTAATCTAACAAGATGTACAAGTTAGTAGATTCGCCTCATTTCTAAAGTAGTTTCTTGAGAAAACAAACATCTTCATTGCCGAACATTGTACTGTGTGAAATAAGCTAATTGGTTCTAGGAATCACTTGCTTTCCTACAAAGAAGGTTGAGTGCAGCAAGTTCAAACTTTCCTAGTTTGTGTAATCTAACAAGATGTACAAGTTAGTAGATTCGCCTCATTTCTAAAGTAGTTTCTTGAGAAAACAAACATCTTCATTGCCGAACATTGTACTGTGTGAAATAAGCTAATTTGGTTCTAGGAATCACTTGCTTTCCTACAAAGAAGGTTGAGTGCAGCAAGTTCAAACTTTCCTAGTTTGTGTAATCTAACAAGATGTACAAGTTAGTAGATTCGCCTCATTTCTAAAGTAGTTTCTTGAGAAAACAAACATCTTCATTGCCTAACATTGTACTGTGTGAAATAAGCTAATTCGGTTCTAGGAATCACTTGCTTTCCTACAAAGAAGGTTGAGTGCAGCAAGTTCAAACTTTCCTAGTTTGTGTAATCTAACAAGATGTACAAGTTAGTAGATTCGCCTCATTTCTAAAGTAGTTTCTTGAGAAAACAAACATCTTCATTGCCTAACATTGTACTGTGTGAAATAAGCTAATTCGGTTCTAGGAATCACTTGCTTTCCTACAAAGAAGGTTGAGTGCAGCAAGTTCAAACTCTCCTAGTTTGTGTAATCTAACAAGATGTACAAGTTAGTAGATTCGCCTCATTTCTAAAGTAGTTTCTTGAGAAAACAAACATCTTCATTGCCGAACATTGTACTGTGTGAAATAAGCTAATTGGTTCTAGGAATCACTTGCTTTCCTACAAAGAAGGTTGAGTGCAGCAAGTTCAAACTTTCCTAGTTTGTGTAATCTAACAAGATGTACAAGTTAGTAGATTCGCCTCATTTCTAAAGTAGTTTCTTGAGAAAACAAACATCTTCATTGCCTAACATTGTACTGTGTGAAATAAGCTAATTTGGTTCTAGGAATCACTTGCTTTCCTACAAAGAAGGTTGAGTGCAGCAAGTTCAAACTTTCCTAGTTTGTGTAATCTAACAAGATGTACAAGTTAGTAGATTCGCCTCATTTCTAAAGTAGTTTCTTGAGAAAACAAACATCTTCATTGCCGAACATTGTACTGTGTGAAATAAGCTAATTGGTTCTAGGAATCACTTGCTTTCCTACAAAGAAGGTTGAGTGCAGCAAGTTCAAACTTTCCTAGTTTGTGTAATCTAACAAGATGTACAAGTTAGTAGATTTCGCCTCATTTCTAAAGTAGTTTCTTGAGAAAACAAACATCTTCATTATTGCCTAACATTGTACTGTGTGAAATAAGCTAATTTGTTCTAGGAATCACTTGCTTTCCTACTACAAAGAAGGTTGAGTGCAGCAAGTTCAAACTTTCCTAGTTTGTGTAATCTAACAAGATGTACAAGTTAGTAGATTCGCCTCATTTCTAAAGTAGTTAGTTTTGAGAAAACAAACATCTTCATTGCCGAACATTGTACTGTGTGAAATAAGCTAATTCGGTTCTAGGAATCACTTGCTTTCCTACAAAGAAGGTTGAGTGCAGCAAGTTCAAACTTTCCTAGTTTGTGTAATCTAACAAGATGTACAAGTTAGTAGATTCGCCTCATTTCTAAAGTAGTTTCTTGAGAAAACAAACATCTTCATTGCCTAACATTGTACTGTGAAATAAGCTAATTCGGTTCTAGGAATCACTTGCTTTCCTACAAAGAAGGTTGAGTGCAGCAAGTTCAAACTTTCCTAGTTTGTGTAATCTAAC
The DNA here is from genome assembly GCA_036365145.1 of Orientallactaga sibirica. Classification (NCBI taxonomy): domain Eukaryota; kingdom Metazoa; phylum Chordata; class Mammalia; order Rodentia; family Dipodidae; genus Orientallactaga; species Orientallactaga sibirica. The sequence goes on from JAEOAD010001564.1 coordinate 47,542, forward strand.
AAGATGTACAAGTTAGTAGATTCGCCTCATTTCTAAAGTAGTTTCTTGAGAAAACAAACATCTTCATTGCCGAACATTGTACTGTGTGAAATAAGCTAATTCGGGTCTAGGAATCACTTGCTTTCCTACAAAGAAGGTTGAGTGCAGCAAGTTCAAACTTTCCTAGTTTGTGTAATCTAACAAGATGTACAAGTTAGTAGATTCGCCATTTCTAAAGTAGTTTCTTGAGAAAACAAACATCTTCATTGCCTAACATTGTACTGTGTGAAATAAGCTAATTTGTTCTAGGAATCACTTGCTTTCCTACAAAGAAGGTTGAGTGCAGCAAGTTCAAACTTTCCTAGTTTGTGTAATCTAACAAGATGTACAAGTTAGTAGATTCGCCTCATTTCTAAAGTAGTTTCTTGAGAAAACAAACATCTTCATTGCCTAACGTTGTACTGTGTGAAATAAGCTAATTTGGTTCTAGGAATCACTTGCTTTCCTACAAAGAAGGTTGAGTGCAGCAAGTTCAAACTTTCCTAGTTTGTGTAATCTAACAAGATGTACAAGTTAGTAGATTCGCCTCATTTCTAAAGTAGTTTCTGAGAAAACAAACATCTTCATTGCCTAACGTTGTACTGTGTGAAATAAGCTAATTCGGTTCTAGGAATCACTTGCTTTCCTACAAAGAAGGTTGAGTGCAGCAAGTTCAAACTTTCCTAGTTTGTGTAATCTAACAAGATGTACAAGTTAGTAGATTCGCCTCATTTCTAAAGTAGTTTCTTGAGAAAACAAACATCTTCATTGCCTAACTTTGTACTGTGTGAAATAAGCTAATTTGGTTCTAGGAATCACTTGCTTTCCTACAAAGAAGGTTGAGTGCAGCAAGTTCAAACTTTCCTAGTTTGTGTAATCTAACAAGATGTACAAGTTAGTAGATTCGCCTCATTTCTAAAGTAGTTTCTTGAGAAAACAAACATCTTCATTACTGAACATTGTACTGTGTGAAATAAGCTAATTCGGTTCTAGGAATCACTTGCTTTCCTACAAAGAAGGTTGAGTGCAGCAAGTTCAAACTTTCCTAGTTTGTGTAATCTAACAAGATGTACAAGTTAGTAGATTTGCCTCATTTCTAAAGTAGTTTCTTGAGAAAACAAACATCTTCATTGCCTAACATTGTACTGTGTGAAATAAGCTAATTTGGTTCTAGGAATCACTTGCTTTCCTACAAAGAAGGTTGAGTGCAGCAAGTTCAAACTTTCCTAGTTTGTGTAATCTAACAAGATGTACAAGTTAGTAGATTCGCCTCATTTCTAAAGTAGTTTCTTGAGAAAACAAACATCTTCATTGCCGAACATTGTACTGTGTGAAATAAGCTAATTTGTTCTAGGAATCACTTGCTTTCCTACAAAGAAGGTTGAGTGCAGCAAGTTCAAACTTTCCTAGTTTGTGTAATCTAACAAGATGTACAAGTTAGTAGATTCGCCTCATTTCTAAAGTAGTTTCTTGAGAAAACAAACATCTTCATTGCCTAACATTGTACTGTGTGAAATAAGCTAATTCGGTTCTAGGAATCACTTGCTTTCCTACAAAGAAGGTTGAGTGCAGCAAGTTCAAACTTTCCTAGTTTGTGTAATCTAACAAGATGTACAAGTTAGTAGATTCGCCTCATTTCTAAAGTAGTTTCTTGAGAAAACAAACATCTTCATTGCCGAACATTGTACTGTGTGAAATAAGCTAATTTGGTTCTAGGAATCACTTGCTTTCCTACAAAGAAGGTTGAGTGCAGCAAGTTCAAACTTTCCTAGTTTGTGTAATCTAACAAGATGTACAAGTTAGTAGATTCGCCTCATTTCTAAAGTAGTTTCTTGAGAAAACAAACATCTTCATTGCCGAACATTGTACTGTGTGAAATAAGCTAATTCGGTTCTAGGAATCACTTGCTTTCCTACAAAGAAGGTTGAGTGCAGCAAGTTCAAACTTTCCTAGTTTGTGTAATCTAACAAGATGTACAAGTTAGTAGATTGCCTCATTTCTAAAGTAGTTTCTTGAGAAAACAAACATCTTCATTGCCTAACATTGTACTGTGTGAAATAAGCTAATTGGTTCTAGGAATCACTTGCTTTCCTACAAAGAAGGTTGAGTGCAGCAAGTTCAAACTTTCCTAGTTTGTGTAATCTAACAAGATGTACAAGTTAGTAGATCGCCTCATTTCTAAAGTAGTTTCTTGAGAAAACAAACATCTTTGTTTAACATTGTACTGTGTGAAATAAGCTAATTTGTTCTAGGAATCACTTGCTTTCCTACAAAGAAGGTTGAGTGCAGCAAGTTCAAACTTTCCTAGTTTGTGTAATCTAACAAGATGTACAAGTTAGTAGATTCGCCTCATTTCTAAAGTAGTTTCTTGAGAAAACAAACATCTTCATTCATTGCCAAACATTGTACTGTGTGAAATAACTTTAATTTGGTTCTAGGAATCACTTGTTTTCCTACAAAGAAGAAGGTTGATCAAAAATAACTAACAAGATTTAGGAATCACTTCTTCCTGAGAAAACAAAGAAGGTTGAGTGAAATAAGCAAGTTCAAACTTTCCTAGTTTGTGTAATCTAACAAGATGTACAAGTTAGTAGATTCGCCTCATTTCTAAAGTAGTTTCTTGAGAAAACAAACATCTTCATTGCCGAACATTGTACTGTGTGAAATAAGCTAATTCGGTTCTAGGAATCACTTGCTTTCCTACAAAGAAGGTTGAGTGCAGCAAGTTCAAACTTTCCTAGTTTGTGTAATCTAACAAGATGTACAAGTTAGTAGATTCGCCTCATTTCTAAAGTAGTTTCTTGAGAAAACAAACATCTTCATTGCCGAACATTGTACTGTGTGAAATAAGCTAATTCTTTTCTAGGAATCACTTGCTTTCCTACAAAGAAGGTTGAGTGCAGCAAGTTCAAACTTTCCTAGTTTGTGTAATCTAACAAGATGTACAAGTTAGTAGATTCGCCTCATTTCTAAAGTAGTTTCTTGAGAAAACAAACATCTTCATTGCCTAACATTGTACTGTGTGAAATAAGCTAATTCGTTCTAGGAATCACTTGCTTTCCTACAAAGAAGGTTGAGTGCAGCAAGTTCAAACTTTCCTAGTTTGTGTAATCTAACAAGATGTACAAGTTAGTAGATTCGCCTCATTTCTAAAGTAGTTTCTTGAGAAAACAAACATCTTCATTGCAGAACATTGTACTGTGTGAAATAAGCTAATTCGGTTCTAGGAATCACTTGCTTTCCTACAAAGAAGGTTGAGTGCAGCAAGTTCAAACTTTCCTAGTTTGTGTAATCTAACAAGATGTACAAGTTAGTAGATTCGCCTCATTTCTAAAGTAGTTTCTTGAGAAAACAAACATCTTCATTGCCTAACATTGTACTGTGTGAAATAAGCTAATTAGGTTCTAGGAATCACTTGCTTTCCTACAAAGAAGGTTGAGTGCAGCAAGTTCAAACTTTCCTAGTTTGTGTAATCTAACAAGATGTACAAGTTAGTAGATTCGCCTCATTTCTAAAGTAGTTTCTTGAGAAAACAAACATCTTCATTGCCTAACATTGTACTGTGTGAAATAAGCTAATTCGGTTCTAGGAATCACTTGCTTTCCTACAAAGAAGTTTGCAGCAAGTTCAAACTTTTCCTAGTTTGTGTAATCTAACAAGATGTACAAGTTAGTAGATTCGCCTCATTTCTAAAGTAGTTTTGAGAAAACAAACATCTTCATTGCCTAAACATTGTACTGTGTGAAATAAGCTAATTCGTTCTAGGAATCACTTGCTTTCCTACAAAGAAGGTTGAGTGCAGCAAGTTCAAAACTTTCCTAGTTTGTGTAATCTAACAAGATGTACAAGTTAGTAGATTCGCCTCATTTCTAAAGTAGTTTCTTGAGAAAACAAACATCTTCATTGCCTAACATTGTACTGTGTGAAATAAGCTAATTAGGTTCTAGGAATCACTTGCTTTCCTACAAAGAAGGTGAGTGCAGCAGCAAGTTCAAACTTTCCTAGTTTGTGTAATCTAACAAGATGTACAAGTTAGTAGATTCGCCTCATTTCTAAAGTAGTTTCTTGAGAAAACAAACATCTTCATTGCCGAACATTGTACTGTGTGAAATAAGCTAATTTGGTTCTAGGAATCACTTGCTTTCCTACAAAGAAGGTTGAGTGCAGCAAGTTCAAACTTTCCTAGTTTGTGTAATCTAACAAGATGTACAAGTTAGTAGATTCGCCTCATTTCTAAAGTAGTTTCTTGAGAAAACAAACATCTTCATTGCTGAACATTGTACTGTGTGAAATAAGCTAATTCGTTCTAGGAATCACTTGCTTTCCTACAAAGAAGGTTGAGTGCAGCAAGTTCAAACTTTCCTAGTTTGTGTAATCTAACAAGATGTACAAGTTAGTAGATTCGCCTCATTTCTAAAGTAGTTTCTTGAGAAAACAAACATCTTCATTGCCTAACATTGTACTGTGTGAAATAAGCTAATTCGGTTCTAGGAATCACTTGCTTTCCTACAAAGAAGGTTGAGTGCAGCAAGTTCAAACTTTCCTAGTTTGTGTAATCTAACAAGATGTACAAGTTAGTAGATTCGCCTCATTTCTAAAGTAGTTTCTTGAGAAAACAAACATCTTCATTGCCTAACGTTGTACTGTGTGAAATAAGCTAATTGGTTCTAGGAATCACTTGCTTTCCTACAAAGAAGGTTGAGTGCAGCAAGTTCAAACTTTCCTAGTTTGTGTAATCTAACAAGATGTACAAGTTAGTAGATTCGCCTCATTTCTAAAGTAGTTTTTTGAGAAAACAAACATCTTCATTGCCGAACATTGTACTGTGTGAAATAAGCTAATTCGGTTCTAGGAATCACTTGCTTTCCTACAAAGAAGGTTGAGTGCAGCAAGTTCAAACTTTCCTAGTTTGTGTAATCTAACAAGATGTACAAGTTAGTAGATTCGCCTCATTTCTAAAGTAGTTTCTTGAGAAAACAAACATCTTCATTGCCTAACTTTGTACTGTGTGAAATAAGCTAATTCGGTTCTAGGAATCACTTGCTTTCCTACAAAGAAGGTTGAGTGCAGCAAGTTCAAACTTTCCTAGTTTGTGTAATCTAACAAGATGTACAAGTTAGTAGATTCGCCTCATTTCTAAAGTAGTTTTTTGAGAAAACAAACATCTTCATTGCCTAACATTGTACTGTGTGAAATAAGCTAATTCGGTTCTAGGAATCACTTGCTTTCCTACAAAGAAGGTTGAGTGCAGCAAGTTCAAACTTTCCTAGTTTGTGTAATCTAACAAGATGTACAAGTTAGTAGATTCGCCTCATTTCTAAAGTAGTTTCTTGAGAAAACAAACATCTTCATTGCCGAACATTGTACTGTGTGAAATAAGCTAATTCGGTTCTAGGAATCACTTGCTTTCCTACAAAGAAGGTTGAGTGCAGCAAGTTCAAACTTTCCTAGTTTGTGTAATCTAACAAGATGTATAAGTTAGTAGATTCGCCTCATTTCTAAAGTAGTTTCTTGAGAAAACAAACATCTTCATTGCCGAACATTGTACTGTGTGAAATAAGCTAATTCTGTTCTAGGAATCACTTGCTTTCCTACAAAGAAGGTTGAGTGCAGCAAGTTCAAACTTTCCTAGTTTGTGTAATCTAACAAGATGTACAAGTTAGTAGATTCGCCTCATTTCTAAAGTAGTTTCTGAGAAAACAAACATCTTCATTGCCGAACATTGTACTGTGTGAAATAAGCTAATTCGGTTCTAGGAATCACTTGCTTTCCTACAAAGAAGGTTGAGTGCAGCAAGTTCAAACTTTCCTAGTTTGTGTAATCTAACAAGATGTACAAGTTAGTAGATTCGCCTCATTTCTAAAGTAGTTTCTTGAGAAAACAAACATCTTCATTGCCTAACATTGTACTGTGTGAAATAAGCTAATTCGGTTCTAGGAATCACTTGCTTTCCTACAAAGAAGGTTGAGTGCAGCAAGTTCAAACTTTCCTAGTTTGTGTAATCTAACAAGATGTACAAGTTAGTAGATTCGCCTCATTTCTAAAGTAGTTTTTTGAGAAAACAAACATCTTCATTGCCTAACATTGTACTGTGTGAAATAAGCTAATTCGGTTCTAGGAATCACTTGCTTTCCTACAAAGAAGGTTGAGTGCAGCAAGTTCAAACTTTCCTAGTTTGTGTAATCTAACAAGATGTACAAGTTAGTAGATTCGCCTCATTTCTAAAGTAGTTTCTTGAGAAAACAAACATCTTCATTGCTGAACATTGTACTGTGTGAAATAAGCTAATTCGGTTCTAGGAATCACTTGCTTTCCTACAAAGAAGGTTGAGTGCAGCAAGTTCAAACTTTCCTAGTTTGTGTAATCTAACAAGATGTACAAGTTAGTAGATTCGCCTCATTTCTAAAGTAGTTTGAGAAAACAAACATCTTCATTGCCTAACATTGTACTGTGTGAAATAAGCTAATTTGGTTCTAGGAATCACTTGCTTTCCTACAAAGAAGGTTGAGTGCAGCAAGTTCAAACTTTCCTAGTTTGTGTAATCTAACAACAAGATACAAGTTAGTAGATTCGCCTCATTTCTAAAGTAGTTTCTTGAGAAAACAAACATCTTCATTGCCTAACATTGTACTGTGTGAAATAAGCTAATTCGGTTCTAGGAATCACTTGCTTTCCTACAAAGAAGGTTGAGTGCAGCAAGTTCAAACTTTCCTAGTTTGTGTAATCTAACAAGATGTACAAGTTAGTAGATTCGCCTCATTTCTAAAGTAGTTTCTTGAGAAAACAAACATCTTCATTGCTGAACATTGTACTGTGTGAAATAAGCTAATTCTGTTCTAGGAATCACTTGCTTTCCTACAAAGAAGGTTGAGTGCAGCAAGTTCAAACTTTCCTAGTTTGTGTAATCTAACAAGATGTACAAGTTAGTAGATTCGCCTCATTTCTAAAGTAGTTTCTTGAGAAAACAAACATCTTCATTGCCTAACATTGTACTGTGTGAAATAAGCTAATTGGGTTCTAGGAATCACTTGCTTTCCTACAAAGAAGGTTGAGTGCAGCAAGTTCAAACTTTCCTAGTTTGTGTAATCTAACAAGATGTACAAGTTAGTAGATTCGCCTCATTTCTAAAGTAGTTTCTTTGAGAAAACAAACATCTTCATTGCTGAACATTGTACTGTGTGAAATAAGCTAATTCGGTTCTAGGAATCACTTGCTTTCCTACAAAGAAGGTTGAGTGCAGCAAGTTCAAACTTTCCTAGTTTGTGTAATCTAACAAGATGTACAAGTTAGTAGATTCGCCTCATTTCTAAAGTAGTTTCTTGAGAAAACAAACATCTTCATTGCCTAACATTGTACTGTGTGAAATAAGCTAATTTGGTTCTAGGAATCACTTGCTTTCCTACAAAGAAGGTTGAGTGCAGCAAGTTCAAACTTTCCTAGTTTGTGTAATCTAACAAGATGTACAAGTTAGTAGATTCGCCTCATTTCTAAAGTAGTTTTTTGAGAAAACAAACATCTTCATTGCCTAACATTGTACTGTGTGAAATAAGCTAATTGGTTCTAGGAATCACTTGCTTTCCTACAAAGAAGGTTGAGTGCAGCAAGTTCAAACTTTCCTAGTTTGTGTAATCTAACAAGATGTACAAGTTAGTAGATTCGCCTCATTTCTAAAGTAGTTTTTTGAAAACAAACATCTTCATTGCCGAACATTGTACTGTGTGAAATAAGCTAATTCGGTTCTAGGAATCACTTGCTTCCTACAAAGAAAGAAGGTTGAGCAGCAAGTTCAAACTTTCCTAGTTTGTGTAATCTAACAAGATGTACAAGTTAGTAGATTCCCTCATTTCTAAAGTAGTTTTTGAGAAAACAAACATCTTCATTGCCTAACGTTGTACTGTGTGAAATAAGCTAATTCGGTTCTAGGAATCACTTGCTTTCCTACAAAGAAGGTTGAGTGCAGCAAGTTCAAACTTTCCTAGTTTGTGTAATCTAACAAGATGTACAAGTTAGTAGATTTGCCTCATTTCTAAAGTAGTTTTTGAGAAAACAAACATCTTCATTGCCTAACATTGTACTGTGTGAAATAAGCTAATTGTTCTAGGAATCACTTGCTTTCCTACAAAGAAGGTTGAGTGCAGCAAGTTCAAACTTTCCTAGTTTGTGTAATCTAACAAGATGTACAAGTTAGTAGATTCGCCTCATTTCTAAAGTAGTTTCTTGAGAAAACAAACATCTTCATTGCCTTACATTGTACTGTGTGAAATAAGCTAATTCAGTTCTAGGAATCACTTGCTTTCCTACAAAGAAGGTTGAGTGCAGCAAGTTCAAACTTTCCTAGTTTGTGTAATCTAACAAGATGTACAAGTTAGTAGATTCGCCTCATTTCTAAAGTAGTTTCTTGAGAAAACAAACATCTTCATTGCCTAACATTGTACTGTGTGAAATAAGCTAATTCGGTTCTAGGAATCACTTGCTTTCCTACAAAGAAGGTTGAGTGCAGCAAGTTCAAACTTTCCTAGTTTGTGTAATCTAACAAGATGTACAAGTTAGTAGATTCGCCTCATTTCTAAAGTAGTTTCTTGAGAAAACAAACATCTTCATTGCCGAACATTGTACTGTGTGAAATAAGCTAATTCAGTTCTAGGAATCACTTGCTTTCCTACAAAGAAGGTTGAGTGCAGCAAGTTCAAACTTTCCTAGTTTGTGTAATCTAACAAGATGTACAAGTTAGTAGATTCGCCTCATTTCTAAAGTAGTTTCTTGAGAAAACAAACATCTTCATTGCCGAACATTGTACTGTGTGAAATAAGCTAATTCGGTTCTAGGAATCACTTGCTTTCCTACAAAGAAGGTTGAGTGCAGCAAGTTCAAACTTTCCTAGTTTGTGTAATCTAACAAGATGTACAAGTTAGTAGATTTGCCTCATTTCTAAAGTAGTTTTTGAAAACAAACATCTTCATTGCCTAACATTGTACTGTGTGAAATAAGCTAATTCGGTTCTAGGAATCACTTGCTTTCCTACAAAGAAGGTTGAGTGCAGCAAGTTCAAACTTTCCTAGTTTGTGTAATCTAACAAGATGTACAAGTTAGTAGATTCGCCTCATTTCTAAAGTAGTTGTTTGAGAAAACAAACATCTTCATTGCCGAACATTGTACTGTGTGAAATAAGCTAATTGGTTCTAGGAATCACTTGCTTTCCTACAAAGAAGGTTGAGTGCAGCAAGTTCAAACTTTCCTAGTTTGTGTAATCTAACAAGATGTACAAGTTAGTAGATTCGCCTCATTTCTAAAGTAGTTTTTTGAGAAAACAAACATCTTCATTGCCTAACATTGTACTGTGTGAAATAAGCTAATTCTGGTTCTAGGAATCACTTGCTTTCCTACAAAGAAGGTTGAGTGCAGCAAGTTCAAAACTTCCTAGTTTGTGTAATCTAACAAGATGTACAAGTTAGTAGATTCGCCTCATTTCTAAAGTAGTTTCTTGAGAAAACAAACATCTTCATTGCCAAACATTGTACTGTGTGAAATAAGCTAATTCGGTTCTAGAATCACTTGCTTTCCTACAAAGAAGGTTGAGTGCAGCAAGTTCAAACTTTCCTAGTTTGTGTAATCTAACAAGATGTACAAGTTAGTAGATTTGCCTCATTTCTAAAGTAGTAGTTTTTGAGAAAACAAACATCTTCATTGCCGAACATTGTACTGTGTGAAATAAGCTAATTGGTTCTAGGAATCACTTGCTTTCCTACAAAGAAGGTTGAGTGCAGCAAGTTCAAACTTTCCTAGTTGTGTAATCTAACAAGATGTACAAGTTAGTAGATTCGCCTCATTTCTAAAGTAGTTTCTTGAGAAAACAAACATCTTCACCAAGTACTAACATTGTACTGTGAAATAAGCTAATTGGTTCTAGGAATCACTTGCTTTCCTACAAAGAAGGTTGAGTGCAGCAAGTTCAAACTTTCCTAGTAGTTTGTGTAATCTAACAAGATGTACAAGTTAGTAGATTCGCCTCATTTCTAAAGTAGTTTTTGAGAAAACAAACATCTTCATTTGCGAACATTGTACTGTGTGAAATAAGCTAATTCAGTTCTAGGAATCACTTGCTTTCCTACAAAGAAGGTTGAGTGCAGCAAGTTCAAACTTTCCTAGTTTGTGTAATCTAACAAGATGTACAAGTTAGTAGATTCGCCTCATTTCTAAAGTAGTTTTTGAGAAAACAAACATCTTCATTGTTTAACATTGTACTGTGTGAAATAAGCTAATTGGTTCTAGGAATCACTTGCTTTCCTACAAAGAAGGTTGAGTGCAGCAAGTTCAAACTTTCCTAGTTTGTGTAATCTAACAAGATGTACAAGTTAGTAGATTCGCCTCATTTCTAAAGTAGTTTCTTGAGAAAACAAACATCTTCATTGCTTAACATTGTACTGTGTGAAATAAGCTAATTCGGTTCTAGGAATCACTTGCTTTCCTACAAAGAAGGTTGAGTGCAGCAAGTTCAAACTTTCCTAGTTTGTGTAATCTAACAAGATGTACAAGTTAGTAGATTCGCCTCATTTCTAAAGTAGTTTCATGAGAAAACAAACATCTTCATTGCCGAACATTGTACTGTGTGAAATAAGCTAATTCGGTTCTAGGAATCACTTGCTTTCCTACAAAGAAGGTTGAGTGCAGCAAGTTCAAACTTTCCTAGTTTGTGTAATCTAACAAGATGTACAAGTTAGTAGATTCGCCTCATTTCTAAAGTAGTTTCTTGAGAAAACAAACATCTTCATTATTGCCTAACATTGTACTGTGTGAAATAAGCTAATTCGGTTCTAGGAATCACTTGCTTCCTACAAAGAAGGTTGAGTGCAGCAAGTTCAAACTTTCCTAGTTTGTGTAATCTAACAAGATGTACAAGTTAGTAGATTTGCCTCATTTCTAAAGTAGTTTCTGAGAAAACAAACATCTTCATTGCCTAACGTTGTACTGTGTGAAATAAGCTAATTCGGTTCTAGGAATCACTTGCTTTCCTACAAAGAAGGTTGAGTGCAGCAAGTTCAAACTTTCCTAGTTTGTGTAATCTAACAAGATGTACAAGTTAGTAGATTCGCCTCATTTCTAAAGTAGTTTTTGAGAAAACAAACATCTTCATTGCCCTAACATTGTACTGTGTGAAATAAGCTAATTGGTTCTAGGAATCACTTGCTTTCCTACAAAGAAGGTTGAGTGCAGCAAGTTCAAACTTTCCTAGTTTGTGTAATCTAACAAGATGTACAAGTTAGTAGATTCGCCTCATTTCTAAAGTAGTTTCTTGAGAAAACAAACATCTTCATTGCCTAACATTGTACTGTGTGAAATAAGCTAATTCGGTTCTAGGAATCACTTGCTTTCCTACAAAGAAGGTTGAGTGCAGCAAGTTCAAACTTTCCTAGTTTGTGTAATCTAACAAGATGTACAAGTTAGTAGATTCGCCTCATTTCTAAAGTAGTTTCTTGAGAAAACAAACATCTTCATTGCCGAACATTGTACTGTGTGAAATAAGCTAATTCGGTTCTAGGAATCACTTGCTTTCCTACAAAGAAGGTTGAGTGCAGCAAGTTCAAACTTTCCTAGTTTGTGTAATCTAACAAGATGTACAAGTTAGTAGATTCACCTCATTTCTAAAGTAGTTTCTTGAGAAAACAAACATCTTCATTGCCTGACTTTGTACTGTGTGAAATAAGCTAATTTGGTTCTAGGAATCACTTGCTTTCCTACAAAGAAGGTTGAGTGCAGCAAGTTCAAACTTTCCTAGTTTGTGTAATCTAACAAGATGTACAAGTTAGTAGATTCGCCTCATTTCTAAAGTAGTTTCTTGAGAAAACAAACATCTTCATTGCTGAACATTGTACTGTGTGAAATAAGCTAATTCGGTTCTAGGAATCACTTGCTTTCCTACAAAGAAGGTTGAGTGCAGCAAGTTCAAACTTTCCTAGTTTTGTGTAATCTAACAAGATGTACAAGTTAGTAGATTTGCCTCATTTCTAAAGTAGTTTCTTGAGAAAACAAACATCTTCATTGCCGAACATTGTACTGTGTGAAATAAGCTAATTCGGTTCTAGGAATCACTTGCTTTCCTACAAAGAAGGTTGAGTGCAGCAAGTTCAAACTTTCCTAGTTTGTGTAATCTAACAAGATGTACAAGTTAGTAGATTCGCCTTCATTTCTAAAGTAGTTTTGAGAAAACAAACATCTTCATTGCCTAACATTGTACTGTGTGAAATAAGCTAATTCGGTTCTAGGAATCACTTGCTTTCCTACAAAAGAGGTTGAGTGCAGCAAGTTCAAACTTTCCTAGTTTGTGTAATCTAACAAGATGTACAAGTTAGTAGATTTTCCTCATTTCTAAAGTAGTTTTTGAGAAAACAAACATCTTCATTGCCAAACATTGTACTGTGTGAAATAAGCTTATTTGGTTCTAGGAATCACTTGCTTTCCTACAAAGAAGGTTGAGTGCAGCAAGTTCAAACTTTCCTAGTTTGTGTAATCTAACAAGATGTACAAGTTAGTAGATTCGCCTCATTTCTAAAGTAGTTTTTGAGAAAACAAACATCTTCATTGCCGAACATTGTACTGTGTGTGAAATAAGCTAATTTGGTTCTAGGAATCACTTGCTTTCCTACAAAGAAGGTTGAGTGCAGCAAGTTCAAACTTTCCTAGTTTGTGTAATCTAACAAGATGTACAAGTTAGTAGATTCCTTCATTTCTAAAGTAGTTTCTTGAGAAAACAAACATCTTCATTGCCTAACATTGTACTGTGTGAAATAAGCTAATTCGGTTCTAGGAATCACTTGCTTTCCTACAAAGAAGGTTGAGTGCAGCAAGTTCAAACTTTCCTAGTTTGTGTAATCTAACAAGATGTACAAGTTAGTAGATTCGCCTCATTTCTAAAGTAGTTTGTTTTGAGAAAACAAACATCTTCATTGCCAAACATTGTACTGTGTGAAATAAGCTAATTCGGTTCTAGGAATCACTTGCTTTCCTACAAAGAAGGTTGAGTGCAGCAAGTTCAAACTTTCCTAGTTTGTGTAATCTAACAAGATGTACAAGTTAGTAGATTCGCCTCATTTATAAAGTAGTTTCTTGAGAAAACAAACATCTTCATTGCTTCTAACATTGTACTGTGTGAAATAAGCTAATACAGTTCTAGGAATCACTTGCTTTCCTACAAAGAAGGTTGAGTGCAGCAAGTTCAAACTTTCCTAGTTTGTGTAATCTAACAAGATGTACAAGTTAGTAGATTCGCCTCATTTCTAAAGTAGTTTGTTGAGAAAACAAACATCTTCATTGCCTAACATTGTACTGTGTGAAATAAGCTAATTCGTTCTAGGAATCACTTGCTTTCCTACAAAGAAGGTTGAGTGCAGCAAGTTCAAACTTTCCTAGTTTGTGTAATCTAACAAGATGTACAAGTTAGTAGATTCGCCTCATTTCTAAAGTAGTTTTTGAGAAAACAAACATCTTCTCATTGCCTAACATTGTACTGTGTGAAATAAGCTAATTGGTTCTAGGAATCACTTGCTTTCCTACAAAGAAGGTTGAGTGCAGCAAGTTCAAACTTTCCTAGTTTGTGTAATCTAACAAGATGTACAAGTTAGTAGATTCGCCTCATTTCTAAAGTAGTTTTTTTGAGAAAACAAACATCTTCATTGCCGAACATTGTACTGTGTGAAATAAGCTAATTCGGTTCTAGGAATCACTTGCTTTCCTACAAAGAAGGTTGAGTGCAGCAAGTTCAAACTTTCCTAGTTTGTGTAATCTAACAAGATGTACAAGTTAGTAGATTCGCCTCATTTCTAAAGTAGTTTCTTGAGAAAACAAACATCTTCATTGCCGAACATTGTACTGTGTGAAATAAGCTAATTCAGTTCTAGGAATCACTTGCTTTCCTACAAAGAAGGTTGAGTGCAGCAAGTTCAAACTTTCCTAGTTTGTGTAATCTAACAAGATGTACAAGTTAGTAGATTCGCCTCATTTCTAAAGTAGTTTTTGAGAAAACAAACATCTTCATTGCCTGAACATTGTACTGTGTGAAATAAGCTAATTCGGTTCTAGGAATCACTTGCTTTCCTACAAAGAAGGTTGAGTGCAGCAAGTTCAAACTTTCCTAGTTTGTGTAATCTAACAAGATGTACAAGTTAGTAGATTCACCTCATTTCTAAAGTAGTTGTTGAGAAAACAAACATCTTCATTGCTAAACATTGTACTGTGTGAAATAAGCTAATTCGGTTCTAGGAATCACTTGCTTTCCTACAAAGAAGGTTGAGTGCAGCAAGTTCAAACTTTCCTAGTTTGTGTAATCTAACAAGATGTACAAGTTAGTAGATTTGCCTCATTTCTAAAGTAGTTTCTTGAGAAAACAAACATCTTCATTTGCCTAACATTGTACTGTGTGAAATAAGCTAATTTGTTTTAGGAATCACTTGCTTTCCTACAAAGAAGGTTGAGTGCAGCAAGTTCAAACTTTCCTAGTTTGTGTAATCTAACAAGATGTACAAGTTAGTAGATTCGCCTCATTTCTAAAGTAGTTTTTTGAGAAAACAAACATCTTCATTGCCTAACATTGTACTGTGTGAAATAAGCTAATTCGTTCTAGGAATCACTTGCTTTCCTACAAAGAAGGTTGAGTGCAGCAAGTTCAAACTTTCCTAGTTTGTGTAATCTAACAAGATGTAAAAGTTAGTAGATTTCGCCTCATTTCTAAAGTAGTTTTTGAGAAAACAAACATCTTCATTGCCGAACATTGTACTGTGTGAAATAAGCTATTTGGTTCTAGGAATCACTTGCTTTCCTACAAAGAAGGTTGAGTGCAGCAAGTTCAAACTTTCCTAGTTTGTGTAATCTAACAAGATGTACAAGTTAGTAGATTTGCCTCATTTCTAAAGTAGTTTGTTGAGAAAACAAACATCTTCATTGCCAAACATTGTACTGTGTGAAATAAGCTAGTGTGTTTCTAGGAATCACTTGCTTTCCTACAAAGAAGGTTGAGTGCAGCAAGTTCAAACTTTCCTAGTTTGTGTAATCTAACAAGATGTACAAGTTAGTAGATTTGCCTCATTTCTAAAGTAGTTTCTTGAGAAAACAAACATCTTCATTGCCTAACATTGTACTGTGTGAAATAAGCTAATTCGGTTCTAGGAATCACTTGCTTTCCTACAAAGAAGGTTGAGTGCAGCAAGTTCAAACTTTCCTAGTTTGTGTAATCTAACAAGATGTACAAGTTAGTAGATTCGCCTCATTTCTAAAGTAGTTTCTTGAGAAAACAAACATCTTCATTGCCGAACATTGTACTGTGTGAAATAAGTTAATTCAGTTCTAGGAATCACTTGCTTTCCTACAAAGAAGGTTGAGTGCAGCAAGTTCAAACTTTCCTAGTTTGTGTAATCTAACAAGATGTACAAGTTAGTAGATTCCCTCATTTCTAAAGTAGTTGTTTGAGAAAACAAACATCTTCAATACCAAACATTGTACTGTGTGAAATAAGTTAATTGGTTTAGGAATCACTTGCTTTCCTACAAAGAAGGTTGAGTGCAGCAAGTTCAAACTTTCCTAGTTTGTGTAATCTAACAAGATGTACAGGTTAGTAGATTCACCTCATTTCTAAAGTAGTTTGTTGAGAAAACAAACATCTTCATTACGGAACATTGTACTGTGTGAAATAAGCTAATTCTGGTTCTAGGAATCACTTGCTTTCCTACAAAGAAGGTTGAGTGCAGCAAGTTCAAACTTTCCTAGTTTGTGTAATCTAACAAGATGTACAAGTTAGTAGATTCGCCTCATTTCTAAAGTAGTTTGTTGAGAAAACAAACATCTTCATTGCCGAACATTGTACTGTGTGAAATAAGCTAATTTGGTTCTAGGAATCACTTGCTTTCCTACAAAGAAGGTTGAGTGCAGCAAGTTCAAACTTTCCTAGTTTGTGTAATCTAACAAGATGTACAAGTTAGTAGATTCGCCTCATTTCTAAAGTAGTTTGTTGAGAAAACAAACATCTTCATTGCCAAACATTGTACTGTGTGAAATAAGCTATTTGGTTCTAGGAATCACTTGCTTTTCCTACAAAGAAGGTTGAGTGCAGCAAGTTCAAACTTTCCTAGTTTGTGTAATCTAACAAGATGTACAAGTTAGTAGATTCGCCTCATTTCTAAAGTAGTTTTTGAGAAAACAAACATCTTCATTACTAAACATTGTACTGTGTGAAATAAGCTAATTCGGTTCTAGGAATCACTTGCTTTCCTACAAAGAAGGTTGAGTGCAGCAAGTTCAAACTTTCCTAGTTTGTGTAATCTAACAAGATGTCCAAGTTAGTAGATTCCCTCATTTCTAAAGTAGTTTGTTGAGAAAAACAAACATCTTCATTGCCGAACATTGTACTGTGTGAAATAAGCTAATTCGTTCTAGAAATCACTTGCTTGCTTTCCCACAAAGAAGGTTGAGTGCAGCAAGTTCAAACTTTCCTAGTTTGTGTAATCTAACAAGATGTACAAGTTAGTAGATTCGCCTCATTTCTAAAGTAGTTTATTGAGAAAACAAACATCTTCATTGCCGAACATTGTACTGTGTGAAATAAGCAAGTCTGTTTCTAGGAATCACTTGCTTTCCTACAAAGAAGGTTGAGTGCAGCAAGTTCAAACTTTCCTAGTTTGTGTAATCTAACAAGATGTACAAGTTAGTAGATTCGCCTCATTTCTAAAGTAGTTTGTTGAGAAAACAAACATCTTCATTGCCGAACATTGTACTGTGTGAAATAAGCTAATTCGTTCTAGGAATCACTTGCTTTCCTACAAAGAAGGTTGAGTGCAGCAAGTTCAAACTTTCCTAGTTTGTGTAATCTAACAAGATGTACAAGTTAGTAGATTCACCTCATTTCTAAAGTAGTTTGTTGAGAAAACAAACATCTTCATTGCCGAACATTGTACTGTGTGAAATAAGTTAATTCGGTTCTAGGAATCACTTGCTTTCCTACAAAGAAGGTTGAGTGCAGCAAGTTCAAACTTTCCTAGTTTGTGTAATCTAACAAGATGTACAAGTTAGTAGATTCGCTTCATTTCTAAAGTAGTTTGTTGAGAAAACAAACATCTTCATTGCCGAACATTGTACTGTGTGAAATAAGTTAATCTGGGTTCTAGGAATCACTTGCTTTCCTACAAAGAAGGTTGAGTGCAGCAAGTTCAAACTTTCCTAGTTTGTGTAATCTAACAAGATGTACTTAGTAGATTTTTCCTCATTTCTAAAGTAGTTTGTTGAGAAAACAAACATCTTCATTACCAAACATTGTACTGTGTGAAATAAATGTTTCTGGTTTTAGGAATCACTTGATTTCCTACAAAGAAGGTTGAGTGCAGCAAGTTCAAACTTTCCTAGTTTGTGTAATCTAACAAGATGTACAAGTTAGTAGATTTGCCTCATTTCTAAAGTAGTTTCATGAGAAAACAAACATCTTCATTGCCGAACATTGTACTGTGTGAAATAAGCTAATTCGGTTCTAGGAATCACTTGCTTTCCTACAAAGAAGGTTGAGTGCAGCAAGTTCAAACTTTCCTAGTTTGTGTAATCTAACAAGATGTACCAGTTAGTAGATTCGCCTCATTTCTAAAGTAGTTTCTTGAGAAAACAAACATCTTCATTGCCCAACATTGTACTGTGTGAAATAAGCTAATTCGGTTCTAGGAATCACTTGCTTTCCTACAAAGAAGGTTGAGTGCAGCAAGTTCAAACTTTCCTAGTTTGTGTAATCTAACAAGATGTAAAAGTTAGTAGATTGGCCTCATTTCTAAAGTAGTTTGTTGAGAAAACAAACATCTTCATTACTGAACATTGTACTGTGTGAAATAAGCTAGTTCGGTTCTAGAAATCACTTGTTTTCCTACAAAGAAGGTTGAGTGCAGCAAGTTCAAACTTTCCTAGTTTGTGTAATCTAACAAGATGTACAAATTAGTAGATTCGCTTCATTTCTAAACTAGTTTGTTGAGAAAACAAACATCTTCATGGCCCAACATTGTACTGTGTGAAATAAGCTAGTTCTGTCTTCTAGGAATCACTTTTTTTCCTACAAAGAAGGTTGAGTACAGCAAGTTGAAACTTTCCTAGTTTGTGTAATCTAACAAGATGTCCAAGTTAGTAGATTCACCTCATTTTTAAAGTAGTTTGTTTGAGAAAACAAACATCTTCATTGTGCAACATTGTACTGTGTGAAATAAGCTATTTCGGTTCTAGGAATCACTTGCTTTCCTACAAAGAAGGTTGAGTGCAGCAAGTTTCAAACTTTCCTAGTTTGTGTAATCTAACAAGATGTACAAATTAGTAGATTCGCCTCTCATTTGTAAAGTAGTTTGTTGAGAAAACAAACATCTTCATTACTTCTAACATTGTACTATGTGAAATAAGCTAGTTCGGTTCTAGGAATCACTTGCTTTCCTACAAAGAAGGTTGAGTGCAGCAAGTTCAAAATTCCTAGTTTGTGTAATCTAACAAGATGTACAATTTAGTAGATTCGCCTTCATTTCTAAAGTAGTTTGTTAAGAAAACAAACATCTTCATTACCCAACATTGTACTGTGTGAAATAAGCTAATTCGGTTCTAGGAATCACTTTCTTTCCTACAAAGATGGCTTGAGTGCAGCAAGTTCAAACTTTCCTAGTTTGTGTAATCTAACAAGATGTACAAGTTAGTAGATTCGCCTCATTTCTAAAGTAGTTTTTGAGAAAACAAACATCTTCATTTGTTTAACATTGTACTGTGTGAAATAAGCTAATTCATTTCTAGGAATCACTTGCTTTCCTACAAAGAAGGTTGAGTGCAGCAAGTTCAAACTTTCCTAGTTTGTGTAATCTAACAAGATGGACAAGTTAGTAGATTCACCTCATTTCTAAAGTAGTTTGTTGAGAAAACAAACATCTTCATTGCAGAACATTGTACTGTGTGAAATAAGTTAATTGGTTCTAGGAATCACTTGCTTTCCTACAAAGAAGGTTGAGTGCAGCAAGTTCAAACTTTCCTAGTTTGTGTAATCTAACAAGATGTACAAGTTAGTAGATTCACCTCATTTCTAAAGTAGTTTCTTGAGAAAACAAACATCTTCATTGCCTAACATTGTACTGTGTGAAATAAGTTAATTCGGTTCTAGGAATCACTTGCTTTCCTACAAAGAAGGTTGAGTGCAGCAAGTTCAAACTTTCCTAGTTTGTGTAATCTAACAAGATGTACAAGTTAGTAGATTCGCCTCATTTCTAAAGTAGTTTCTGAGAAAACAAACATCTTCATTGCGAACATTGTACTGTGTGAAATAAGCTAATTCAATTCTAGGAATCACTTGCTTTCCTACAAAGAAGGTTGAGTGCAGCAAGTTCAAACTTCCCTAGTTTGTGTAATCTAACAAGATGTACAAGTTAGTAGATTCGCCTCATTTCTAAAGTAGTTTGTTGAGAAAACAAACATCTTCATTATTGAACATTGTACTGTGTGAAATAAGCTAATTCGGTTCTAGGAATCACTTGCTTTCCTACAAAGAAGGTTGAGTGCAGCAAGTTCAAACTTTCCTAGTTTGTGTAATCTAACAAGATGTATAAGTTAGTAGATTCGCCTCATTTCTAAAATAGTTTCTTGAGAAAACAAACATCTTCAGTACTGAACATTGTACTGTGTGAAATAAGTTAATTCGGTTCTAGGAATCACTTGGTTTCCTACAAAGAAGGTTGAGTGCAGCAAGTTCAAACTTTCCTAGTTTGTGTAATCTAACAAGATACAACTTAGTAGATTCGCCTCATTTCTAAAGTAGTTTCTTGAGAAAACAAACATCTTCATTACTGAACATTGTACTGTGTGAAATAAGTAAATTCTGTTCTAGGAATCACTTGCTTTCCACAAAGAAGGTTGAGTGCAGCAAGTTCAAACTTTCCTAGTTTGTGTAATCTAACAAGATGTACAAGTTAGTAGATTCGCCTCATTTTGTAAAGTAGTTTTTGAGAAAACAAACATCTTCATTGCCGAACATTGTACTGTGTGAAATAAGCTAATCTGGTTCTAGGAATCACTTGCTTTCCTACAAAGAAGGTTGAGTGCAGCAAGTTAAAACTTTCCTAGTTTGTGTAATCTAACAAGATGTACAAGTTAGTAGATTCGCCTCATTTCTAAAGTAGTTTTTGAGAAAACAAACATCTTCATTGCCTAACATTGTACTGTGTGAAATAAGCTAATAAGGTTCTAGGAATCATTTGCTTTCCTACAAAGAAGGTTGAGTGCAGCAAGTTCAAACTTTCCTAGTTTGTGTAATCTAACAAGATGTACAATTTAGTAGATTCGCCTCATTTCTAAAGTAGTTGTGTTGAGAAAACAAACATCTTCATTACTGAAACATTGTACTGTGTGAAATAAGCTAATTGTTCTAGGAATCACTTGCTTTCCTACAAAGAAGGTTGAGTGCAGCAAGTTCAAATTTTCCTAGTTTGTGTAATCTAACAAGATGTACAAGTTAGTAGATTCGCCTCATTTCTAAAGTAGTTTCTTGAGAAAACAAACATCTTCATTGCCGAACATTGTACTGTGTGAAATAAGCTAATTCGGTTCTAGGAATCACTTGCATTTCCTACAAAGAAGGTTGAGTGCAGCAAGTTCAAACTTTCCTAGTTTGTGTAATCTAACAAGATGTACAAGTTAGTAGATTCGCCTCATTTCTAAAGTAGTTTGTTGAGAAAACAAACATCTTCATTGAGAATAACATTGTACTGTGTGAAATAAGCTAATTCGGTTTTAGGAATCACTTGCTTTCCTACAAAGAAGGTTGAGTGCAGCAAGTTCAAACTTTCCTAGTTTGTGTAATATAACAAGATGTACAAGTTAGTAGATTCACCTCATTTCTAAAGTAGTTTGTTGAGAAAACAAACATCTTCATTGCCGAACATTGTACTGTGTGAAATAAGCTTATTATGTTCTAGGAATCACTTGCTTTCCTACAAAGAAGGTTGAGTGCAGCAAGTTCAAACTTTCCTAGTTTGTGTAATCTAACAAGATGTACAAGTTAGTAGATTCGCCTCATTTCTAAAGTAGTTTCTTGAGAAAACAAACATCTTCATTACTGAACATTGTACTGTGTGAAATAAGCTAATTCGGTTCTAGGAATCACTTGCTTTCCTACAAAGAAGGTTGAGTGCAGCAAGTTCAAACTTTCCTAGTTTGTGTAATCTAACAAGATGTACAAGTTAGTAGATTCGCCTCATTTCTAAAGTAGTTTCTTGAGAAAACAAACATCTTCATTGCCTAACATTGTACTGTGTGAAATAAGTTAATTGTTTCTAGGAATCACTTGCTTTCCTACAAAGATGGTTGAGTGCAGCAAGTTCAAACTTTCCTAGTTTGTGTAATCTAACAAGATGTACAAGTTAGTAGATTCGCCTCATTTCTAAAGTAGTTTCTGAGAAAACAAACATCTTCATTGCCGAACATTGTACTGTGTGAAATAAGCTAATTCGGTTCTAGGAATCACTTGCTTTCCTACAAAGAAGGTTGAGTTTAAAAGTTCAAACTTTCCTAGTTAATGTAATCTAACAAGATGTACAATTTAGTAGATTCGCCTCATTTCTAAAGTAGTTTGTTGAGAAAACAAACATCTTCATTATCGAACACTGTACTGTGTGAAATAAGCTAATTCGGTTCTAGGAATCACTTGCTTTCCTACAAAGAAGGTTGAGTGCAGCAAGTTCAAACTTCCTAGTTTTGTAATCTAACAAGATGTACAAGTTAGTAGATTGGCTTCATTTCTAAAGTAGTTTCTTGAGAAAACAAACATCTTCATTGCAAACATTGTACTGTGTGAAATAAGTTAATTCGGTTCTAGGAATCACTTGCTTCCTACAAAGAAGGTTGAGTGCAGCAAGTTCAAACTTTCCTAGTTTGTGTAATCTAACAAGATATACAAGTTAGTAGATTCGCCTCATTTCTAAAGTAGTTTCTTGAGAAAACAAACATCTTCATTACTGAACATTGTACTGTGTGAAATAAGTTAATTCAGTTTTAGGAATCAGTTGCTTTCCTCCAAAGAAGGTTGAGTGCAGCAAGTTCAAACTTTCCCTAGTTTGTGTAATCTAACAAGATGCACAACTTAGTAGATTAGCCTCATTTCTAAAGTAGTTTGTTTAGAAAACAAACATCTTCATTACCAAACATTGTACTATGTGAAATAAACTAGTTCGGTTCTGGGAATCACTTGCTTTCCTACAAAGAAGGTTGAGTGCAGCAAGTTCAAACTTTCCTAGTTTGTGTAATCTAACAAGATGTCCAAGTTAGTAGATTTGCCTCATTTGTAAAGTAGTTTGTTGAGAAAACAAACATCTTCATTACCAACACTGTACTGTGTGAAATAAGCCGGTTCGGTTCTAGGAATCACTTGCTTTCCTA
This sequence comes from Orientallactaga sibirica, assembly GCA_036365145.1. Classification (NCBI taxonomy): domain Eukaryota; kingdom Metazoa; phylum Chordata; class Mammalia; order Rodentia; family Dipodidae; genus Orientallactaga; species Orientallactaga sibirica. Next base: position 69,970 of record JAEOAD010001564.1, read on the forward strand.
CAAAGAAGGTTGAGTGCAGCAAGTTCAAACTTTCCTAGTTTGTGTAATCTAACAAGATGTACAAGTTAGTAGATTCACCTCATTTCTAAAGTAGTTTCTTTAGAAAACAAACATCTTCAGTACCAAACATTGTACTGTGTGAAATAAGTTAATTCGGTTCTAGGAATCAGTTTCATTTCTACAAAGATGGTTGAGTGCAGCAAGGTCAAACTTTCCTTGTTAATGTCATCTAAAAAGATGTCCAAGTTAGTAGATTCCTCATTTCTAAAGTAGTTTCTTGAGAAAACAAACATCTTCATTAATTAACATTGTACTGTGTGAAATAAGCTAATTCGGTTCTAGGAATCAGTTTCCTTTTCTACAAAGATGGTTGAGTTTAGCAAGTTCAAACTTTCCTTGTTAATGTAATCTAAAAAGATGTCCAAGTTAGTAGATTCGCCTCATTTATAAAGTAGTTTGTTGAGAAAACAAACATCTTCATTGCTAACATTGTACTGTGTGAAATAAGCTAATTCCGTTCTAGGAATCACTTGCTTTCCTACAGAGAAGGTTGAGTGCAGCAAGTTCAAACTTTCCTTGTTAATGTAATCTAAAAAGATGTCCAAGTTAGTAGGTTCGTCTCATTTGTAAAGTAGTTTCTTGAGAAAACAAACATCTTCATTGCCTAACATTGTACTGTGTGAAATAAGCTAATTTGGTTCTAGGAATCACTTTCTTTTCTACAAGATGGTTGAGTGCAGCAAGTTCAAACTTCCTTCTCAGTTTGTAATCTAACAAGATGTCCAATTTAGTAGATTCGCCTCATTTTTAAAGTAGTTTGTTGAGAAAACAAACATCTTCATTGCCAAACATTGTACTGTGTGAAATAAGCTAATTCGGTTCTAGGAAACAGTTGCTTTCCTGAAAAGAAGGTTGAGTGCAGCAAGTTCAAACTTTCCTTGTTAATGTAATATAAAAAGATGCACAACTTAGTAAATTTGCCTCATTTCTAAACTAGTTTGTTTAGAAAACAAACATCTTCATTGCCGAACACTGTAGTATGTGAAATAACCTAGTTCGTTTCTAGGAATCAGTTGCTTCCTATGAAGATGGTTGAGTGTGGCAATTTCAAACTTTCACAGTTTGTGTAATCTAACAGGATGTACAAGTTAGTAGATTAGCCTCATTTCTAAAGTAGTTTCTTTAGAAAACAAACATCTTCAGTACCGAACACTGTACTTTGTGAAATAAGTTAATTCGCTTCTAGGAATCACTTGCTTTCCTACGAAGAAGGTTGAGTGCAGCAAGTTCAAACTTTCCTAGTTTGTGTAATCTAACAACATGTACAAGTTAGTAGAGTCACCTCATTTCAAAGTAGTTTCTTGAGAAAACAAACATCTTCAGTACCTAACATTGTACTGTGTGAAATAAGTCAATTCGGTCTAGGAATCAGTTGCTTTCCTACAAAGAAGGTTGAGTGCAGCAAGGTCAAACTTTCCTTGTTAATGTAATCTAAAAAGATGCATGACTTAGTAGATTCGCCTCATTTCTAAAATAGTTTGTTTAGAAAACAAACATCTTTATTACCTAACATTGTACTATGTGAAATAAGCTACGTTCGGTTCTAGGAATCACTTGTCTTTCCTACAAAGAAGGTTGAGTGCAGCAAGTTTAAACTTTCCTAGTTTGTGTAATCTAACAAGATGTAAAAGTTAGCAGATTCGCCTCATTTCTAAAGTAGTTTCTTTAGAAAACAAACATCTTCAGTACTGAACACTGTACTGTGTGAAGTAAACTAATTCGGTTCTAGGAATCAGTTGCTTTCCTACAAAGAAGGTTGAGTGCAGCAAGTTCAAACTTTCCTTGTTAATGTAATCTAAAAAGATGCACAACTTAGTAGATTAGCCTCATTTCTAAAGTAGTTTGTTTAGAAAACAAACATCTTCATTACCAAACACTGTACTATGTGAAATAAGCTAGTTCGGTTCTAGGAATCACTTCCTTTCCTACAAAGAAAGGTTTGAGTGCAGCAAGTTGAAACTTTTCTAGTTTGTGTAATCTAACAAGATGTCCAAGTTAGTAGATTTGCCTCATTTGTAAAGTAGTTTGTTGAGAAAACAAACATCTTCATTACCGAACACTGTACTACGTGAAATAAGCCGGTTCGGTTGTAGGAATCACTTGCGTTCCTACCAAGAAGGTTGAGTGCAGCAAGTTCAAACTTTCCTAGTTTGTGTAATCTAACAAGATGTACAAGTTAGTAGATTCACCTCATTTCTAAAGTAGTTTCTTTAGAAAACTAACATCGTCAGTACCAAACACTGTACTGTGTGAAATAAGTTAATTCGGGTCTAGGAATCAGTTTCATTTCTACGAAGATGGTTCAGTTTAGCAAGGTCAAACTTTCCTTGTTAATGTCATCTAAAAAGATGTCCAAGTTAGTAGATTCGCCTCATTTCTAAAGTAGTTTCTTGAGAAAACAAACATCTTCATTACCTAACACTTTACTGTGTGAAATAAGTTAATTCGGTTCTTGGAATCAGTTGCTTTCCTACAAAGATGGTTGAGTGCAGCAAGTTCAAACTTTCCTTGTTAATGTAATCTAAAAAGATGTCCAAGTTAGTAGATTCGCCTCATTTATAAAGTAGTTTCTTGAGAAAACAAACATCTTCATTGCCGAACATTGTACTGTGTGAAATAAGCTAATTCCGTTCTAGGAATCAGTTGCTTTCCTACAAAGAGAAGGTTGAGTTTAGCAAGTTCAAACTTTCCTTGTTAATGTAATCTAAAAGATGTCCAAGTTAGTAGGTTCGTCTCATTTGTAACGTAGTTTCTTGAGAAAACAAACATCTTCATTGCCGAACATTGTACTGTGTGAAATAAGCTAATTTGGTTCTAGGAATCAGTTGCTTTCTACAAAGATGGTTGAGTTTAGCAAGTTCAAACTTTCCTTCTCAATGTAATCTAACAAGATGTCCAATTTAGTAGATTCGCCTCATTTTTAAAGTAGTTTGTTGAGAAAACAAACATCTTCATTGCCGAACATTGTACTGTGTGAAATAAGCTAATTAGGTTCTAGGAATCACTTGCTTTCCTACAAAGAAGGTTGAGTGCAGCAAGTTCAAACTTTCCTAGTTTGTGTAATCTAACAAGATGTACAAGTTAGTAGATTTGCCTCATTTCTAAACTAGTTTCTTGAGAAAACAAACATCTTCATTGCCGAACATTGTACTGTGTGAAATAAGCTAATTCGGTTCTAGGAATCACTTGCTTTCCTACAAAGAAGGTTGAGTGCAGCAAGTTCAAACTTTCCTAGTTTGTGTAATCTAACAGGATGTACAAGTTAGTAGATTCGCCTCATTTCTAAAGTAGTTTCTTGAGAAAACAAACATCTTCATTGCCGAACATTGTACTGTGTGAAATAAGCTAATTCGGTTCTAGGAATCACTTGCTTTCCTACAAAGAAGGTTGAGTGCAGCAAGTTCAAACTTTCCTAGTTTGTGTAATCTAACAAGATGTACAAGTTAGTAGATTCACCTCATTTCAAAGTAGTTTCTTTAGAAAACAAACATCTTCATTGCGAACATTGTACTGTGTGAAATAAGTCAATTCGGTTCTAGGAATCAGTTGCTTTCCTACAAAGAAGGTTGAGTGCAGCAAGTTCAAACTTTCCTAGTTTTGTGTAATCTAAAAAGATGTATGACTTAGTAGATTCGCCTCATTTCTAAAGTAGTTTGTTTAGAAAACAAACATCTTTATTACCGAACACTGTACTATGTGAAATAAGCTAATTCGGTTCTAGGAATCACTTGTTTTCCTACAAAGAAGGTTGAGTGCAGCAAGTTCAAACTTTCCTAGTTTGTGTAATCTAACAAGATGTAAAAGTTAGTAGATTCGCCTCATTTCTAAAGTAGTTTCTTGAGAAAACAAACATCTTCATTACTGAACATTGTACTGTGTGAAATAAACTAATTCGGTTCTAGGAATCAGTTGCTTTCCTACAAAGAAGGTTGAGTGCAGCAAGTTCAAACTTTCCTAGTTAATGTAATCTAAAAAGATGTACAAGTTAGTAGATTAGCCTCATTTCTAAAGTAGTTTGTTTAGAAAACAAACATCTTCATTACCAAACATTATACTGTGTGAAATAAGCTAATTCGGTTCTAGGAATCACTTTGCTTTCCTACAAGAAAGGTTGAGTGCAGCAAGTTCAAACTTTTCTAGTTTGTGTAATCTAACAAGATGTACAAGTTAGTAGATTTGCCTCATTTGTAAAGTAGTTTGTTGAGAAAACAAACATCTTCATTACCGAACATTGTACTGTGTGAAATAAGCCGGTTCGGTTCTAGGAATCACTTGCTTTCCTACAAAGAAGGTTGAGTGCAGCAAGTTCAAACTTTCCTAGTTTGTGTAATCTAACAAGATGTACAAGTTAGTAGATTCACCTCATTTCTAAAGTAGTTTCTTTAGAAAACAAACATCTTCAGTACCAAACACTGTACTGTGTGAAATAAGTTAATTCGGGTCTAGGAATCAGTTTCATTTCTACAAAGATGGTTCAGTGCAGCAAGTTCAAACTTTCCTTGTTAATGTCATCTAAAAGATGTCCAAGTTAGTAGATTCGCCTCATTTCTAAAGTAGTTTCTTTAGAAAACAAACATCTTCATTGCTAACATTTTACAGTGTGAAATAAGTTAATTGGTTCTAGGAATCACTTTCTTTTCTACAAAGATGGTTGAGTGCAGCAAGTTCAAACTTTCCTTGTTAATGTAATCTAAAAGATGTCCAAGTTAGTAGATTCACCTCATTTATAAAGTAGTTTGTTGAGAATGCAAACATCTTCATTGCCGAACATTGTATGTGTGAAATAAGCTAATTCCGTTCTAGGAATCAGTTGCTTTCCTACAGAGAAGGTTGAGTGCAGCAAGTTCAAACTTTCCTTGTTAATGTAATCTAAAAGATGTCCAAGTTAGTAGGTTCGTCTCATTTCTAAAGTAGTTTCTTGAGAAAACAAACATCTTCATTGCCGAACATTGTACTGTGTGAAATAAGCTAATTTGGTTCTAGGAATCAGTTTCCTTTCTACGAAGATGGTTGAGTTTAGCAAGTTCAAACTTTCCTTCTCAATGTAATCTAACAAGATGTCCAATTTAGTAGATTCGCCTCATTTTTAAAGTAGTTTGTTGAGAAAACAAACATCTTCATTGCTTGAACATTGTACTGTGTGAAATAAGCTAATTCGGTTCTAGGAAACAGTTGCTCCTGAAAAGAAGGTTGAGTGCAGCAAGTTCAAACTTTCCTTGTTAATGTAATATAAAAAGATGCACAACTTAGTAAATTTGCCTCATTTCTAAACTGCTTTGTTTAGAAAACAAACATCTTCATTACCGAACACTGTAGTATGTGAAATAACCTAGTTCGTTTCTAGGAATCAGTTGCTTCCCTATGAAGATGGTTGAGTGTGGCAATTTCAAACTTTCACAGTTTGTGTAATCTAACAGGATGTACAAGTTAGTAGATTAGCCTCATTTCTAAAGTAGTTTCTTTAGGTAACAAACATCTTCAGTACCGAACACTGTACTTTGTGAAATAAGTTAATTCGCTTCTAGGAATCACTTGCTTTCCTACGAAGAAGGTTGAGTGCAGCAAGTTCAAACTTTCCTAGTTTGTGTAATCTAACAACATGTACAAGTTAGTAGAGTCACCTCATTTCTAAAGTAGTTTCTTTAGAAAACTAACATCGTCAGTACCGAACACTGTACTGTGTGAAATAAGTCAATTCGGGTCTAGGAATCAGTTGCTTTCCTACAAAGAAGGTTGAGTGCAGCAAGGTCAAACTTTCCTTGTTAATGTAATCTAAAAAGATGCATGACTTAGTAGATTCGCCTCATTTCTAAAATAGATTGTTTAGAAAACAAACATCTTTATTACCGAACACTGTACTATGTGAAATAAGCTCGTTCGGTTCTAGGAATCACTTGTCTTCCTACGAAGAAGGTTGAGTGCAGCAAGTTTAAACTTTCCTAGTTTGTGTAATCTAACAAGATGTAAAAGTTAGCAGATTCGCCTCATTTCTAAAGTAGTTTCTTTAGAAAACAAACATCTTCAGTACTGAACACTGTACTGTGTGAAGTAAACTAATTCGGTGCTAGGAATCAGTTGCTTTCCTACAAAGAAGGTTGAGTGCAGCAAGTTCAAACTTTCCTTGTTAATGTAATCTAAAAAGATGCACAACTTAGTAAATTCGCCTCATTTCTAAACTGCTTTGTTTAGAAAACAAACATCTTCATTACCGAACACTGCAGTATGTGTGAAATAACCTAATTCGTTTCTAGGAATCAGTTGCTTTCCTACAAAGATGGTTGAGTGTGACAATTTCAAACTTTCACAGTTTGTGTAATCTAACAGGATGTACAAGTTAGTAGATTAGCCTCATTTCTAAAGTAGTTTCTTTAGGTAACAAACATCTTCATTACCGAACACTCTACTGTGTGAAATAAGTTAATTCGGTTCTAGGAATCACTTGCTTTCCTACAAAAGAAGGTTGAGTGCAGCAAGTTCAAACTTTCCTAGTTTGTGTAATCTAACAACATGTACAAGTTAGTAGATTCACCTCTTTTCTAAAGTAGTTTCTTTAGAGAAAAAACTAACATCTTCATTACGAACACTGTACTGTGTGAAATAAGTTAATTCGGTTTCTAGGAATCAGTTGCTTTCCTACAAAAAGAAGGTTGAGTGCAGCAAGTTCAAACTTTCCTAGTTTGTGTAATCTAACAAGATGTACAACTTAGTAGATTCGCCTCATTTCTAAAGTAGTTTCTTTAGAAAACAAACATCTTCATTGCCGAACATTGTACTATGTGAAATAAGCTAATTCGGTTCTAGGAATCACTTGCTTTCCTACAAAAGAAGGTTGAGTGCAGCAAGTTCAAACTTTCCTAGTTTGTGTAATCTAACAAGATGTACAAGTTAGTAGATTCGCCTCATTTCTAAAAGTAGTTTCTTGAGAAAACAAACATCTTCATTGCTGAACATTGTACTGTGTGAAATAAGCTAATTCGGTTCTAGGAATCAGTTGCTTTCCTACAAAGAAGGTTGAGTGCAGCAAGTTCAAACTTTCCTAGTTTGTGTAATCTAACAAGATGTACAAGTTAGTAGATTTGCCTCATTTCTAAAGTAGTTTCTTGAAAACAAACATCTTCATTTCGAACATTGTACTATGTGAAATAAGCTAATTCGGTTCTAGGGATCACTTGCTTTCCTACAAAGAAGGTTGAGTGCAGCAAGTTCAAACTTTCCTAGTTTGTGTAATCTAACAAGATGTACAAGTTAGTAGATTCGCCTCATTTCTAAAGTAGTTTCTTGAGAAAACAAACATCTTCATTGCCGAACATTGTACTGTGTGAAATAAGCTAATTCGGTTCTAGGAATCACTTGCTTTCCTACAAAGAAGGTTGAGTGCAGCAAGTTCAAACTTTCCTATTTGTGTAATCTAACAAGATGTACAAGTTAGTAGATTCGCCTCATTTATAAAGTAGTTTCTTGAGAAAACAAACATCTTCATTGCCGAACATTGTACTGTGTGAAATCAGCTAATTCCGTTCTGGAAATCACTTGCTTTCCTACAGAGAAGGTTGAGTGCAGCAAGTTCAAACTTTCCTAGTTTGTGTAATCTAACAAGATGTACAAGTTAGTAGATTCGCCTCATTTCTAAAGTAGTTTCTTGAGAAAACAAACATCTTCATTACTGAACATTGTACTGTGTGAAATAAGCTAATTCGGTTCTAGGAATCACTTGTCTTCCCTACAAAGAAGGTTGAGTGCAGCAAGTTCAAACTTTCCTAGTTTGTGTAATCTAACAAGATGTACAAGTTAGTAGATTCGCCTCATTTCTAAAGTAGTTTCTTGAGAAAACAAACATCTTCATTGCCGAACATTGTACTGTGTGAAATAAGCTAATTCGGTTCTAGGAATCAGTTGCTTTCCTACAAAGATGGTTGAGTGCAGCAAGTTCAATCTTTCCTAGTTAATGTAATCTAACAAGATGTACAAGTTAGTAGATTCGCCTCATTTCTAAAGTAGTTTCTTGAGAAAACAAACATCTTCATTGCTGAACATTGTACTGTGTGAAATAAGCTAATTGGGTTCTAGGAATCAGTTGCTTTCCTACAAAGAAGGTTGAGTGCAGCAAGTTCAAACTTTCCTAGTTTGTGTAATCTAACAAGATGTACAAGTTAGTAGATTTCGCCTCATTTCTAAAGTAGTTTCTTGAGAAAACAAACATCTTCATTGCCGAACATTGTACTGTGTGAAATAAGCTAATTCGGTTCTAGGAATCACTTGCTTTCCTAAAAAGAAGGTTGAGTGCAGCAAGTTCAAACTTTCCTAGTTTGTGTAATCTAACAAGATGTACAAGTTAGTAGATTCGCCTCATTTCTAAAGTAGTTTCTTGAGAAAACAAACATCTTCATTGCCGAACATTTGTACTGTGAAATAAGCTAATTCGGTTCTAGGAATCACTTGCTTTCCTACAAAGAAGGTTGAGTGCAGCAAGTTCAAACTTTCCTAGTTTGTGTAATCTAACAAGATGTACAAGTTAGTAGATTCGCCTCATTTCCAAAGTAGTTTCTTGAGAAAACAAACATCTTCATTGCCAAACATTGTACTGTGTGAAATAAGCTAATTGGTTCTAGGAATCATTTGCTTTCCTACAAAGAAGGTTGAGTGCAGCAAGTTCAAACTTTCCTAGTTTGTGTAATCTAACAAGATGTACAAGTTAGTAGATTCGCCTCATTTCTAAAGTAGTTTCTTGAAAACAAACATCTTCATTGCCGAACATTATACTGTGTGAAATAAGCTAATTCAGTTCTAGGAATCACTTCCTTTCCTACAAAGAAGGTTGAGTGCAGCAAGTTCAAACTTTCCTAGTTTATTGTAATCTAACAAGATGTACAAGTTAGTAGATTCGCCTCATTTCTAAAGTAGTTTCTTTAGAAAACAAACATCTTCATTATCAAAATTGTACTATGTGAAATAAGCTAGTTCGGTTCTAGGAATCACTTGCTTTCTACAAAGAAGGTTGAGTGCAGCAAGTTCAAACTTTCCTAGTTTGTGTAATCAAACAAGATGTACAAGTTAGTAGATTCACCTCATTTCTAAAGTAGTTTCTTGAGAAAACAAACATCTTCATTACTGAACATTGTACTGTGTGAAATAAGCTAATTCGGTTCTAGGAATCAGTTGCTTTCCTACAAAAATGGTTGAGTGCAGCAAGTTCAAACTTTCCCTAGTTAATGTAATCTAAAAAGATGTACAAGTTAGTAGATTCGCCTCATTTCTAAGGTAGTTTCTTGAGAAAACAAACATCTTCAGTACTGAATATTGTACTGTGTGAAATAAGTTAATTCGGTTACTAGGAATCAGTTTCCTTTCCTACAAAGATGGTTGAGTGCAGCAAGTTCAAACTTTCATTGTTAATGTAATCTAAAAAGATGTCCAAGTTAGTAGATTCGCCTCATTTGTAAAGTAGTTTCTTGAGAAAACAAACATCTTCATTGCCGAACATTGTACTGTGTGAAATAAGCTAATTTGGTTCTAGGAATCAGTTGCTTTCCTACAAAGAAGGTTGAGTGCAGCAAGTTCAAACTTTCCTAGTTTGTGTAATCTAACAAGATGTACAAGTTAGTAGATTCACTTCATTTCCAAAGTAGTTTCTTAGTAAACAAACATCTTCATTGCGAACATTGTAATATGTGAAATAAGCTAATTCGGTTCTAAGAATCAGTTGCTTTCCTACAAAGAAGGTTCAGTGCAGCAAGTTGAAACTTTCCTAGTTTGTGAAATCTAACAAGATGTCCAAATTAGTAGATTCACCTCATTTATAAAGGAGTTTCTTTAGAAAATAAACATCTTCATTGCGAACATTGTCCTGTGTGAAATAAGTTAATTCGGTTCGAGAATCAGTTTCCTTTCCTACAAAAAATGGTTGAGTGCAGCAAGTTCAAACTTTCCTTGTTAATGTAATCTAAAAGATCCTCAAAGTTAGTAGGTTCGCCTCATTTCTAAAGTCGTTTCTTGAGAAAACAACACATCTTCATTGCGAACATTGTACTCTGTGAAATAAGCTAATTCGATTCTAGGAAACAGTTGCTTTCCTACACAGAATGTTGAGTGCAGCAAGTTCAAACTTTCCTTGTTAATGTAATCTATAAAGATGCACAAGTTAGTAGATTCGCCTCATTTCTAAAGTAGTTTCTTTAGAAAATAAACATCTTCATTACTGAACACTGTACTATGTGAAATAAGCTAGTGTGGTTCTAGGAATCACTTGACTTCCAACAAAGAATGTTGAGTGCAGCAAGTTCAAACTTTCCTAGTTTGTGTAATCTAACAAGATGTACAAGTTAGTAGATTCGCCTCATTTCTAAGGTAGTTTCTTTAGAAAACAAACATCTTCAGTACTCAATACTGTCCTGTGTGAAATAAGTTCATTCGTTTCTAGGAATCAGTTTCCTTTCACGAGAAGATGGTTGAGTGCAGCAAGTTCAAACTTTCCTACTTTGTGAAATCTAACAAGAGGTCCAACTTAGTTGATTTTGCCTCATTTGTAAAGTAGTTTGTTGAGTAAACAAACATCTTCATTGCCAAACATTGTACTGTGTGAAATAAGCTAATTCGGTTCTAGGAATCAGTTGCTTTCCAACAAAGAAGGTTGAGTGCGGCAAGTTCAAACTTTCCTAGTTTGTGTAATCTAACAAGATGTACAAGTTAGTAGATTCGCTTCACTTCCTTAGTAGTTTCTTAGTAAACTAACATCTTCACTGCGAACATTGTAATGTGTGAAATAAGCTGCTTGGTTCTAGGAATCAGTTGCTTTCCTACGAAGAAGGTTCAGTGCAGCAAGTTGAAACTTTCCTACTTTGTGAAATCTAACAAGATGTCCAAATTAGTAGGTTTGCCTCATTTATAAAGGAGTTTCTTTAGAAAACAAACATGTTCAGTGCGAACACTGTACTGTGTGAAATAAGTTAATTTGGTTCGAGGAATCAGTTGCTTTTCTACGAAAATGGTTGAGTTGCAGCAAGGTCAAACTTTCCTTGTTAATGTAATCTAAAAAGACCTCAAAGTTGGTAGGTTCGCCTCATTTGCAAAGTCGTTTGTTGAGAAAACAAACATCTTCATTGCCGAACATTGTACTCTGTGAAATAAGCTAATTCGATTTTAGGAAACAGTTGCTTTCCTACAAAGAATGTTGAGTGCAGCAAGTTCAAACTTTCCTTGTAAATGTAATCTAAAAGATGTACAACTTAGTAGATTCACCTCATTTCTATAGTAGTTTGTTTAGAAAACAAACATCTTCATTGCCGACACTGTACTATGTGAAATAAGCTAGTTCGGTTCTAGGAATCACTTGCTTTCCTACAAAGAAGGTTGAGTGCAGCAAGTTCAAACTTTCCTAGTTTGTGTAATCTAACAAGATGTCCAAGTTAGTAGATTCACTTCATTTCTAAAGTAGTTTCTTAGTAAACAAACATCTTCATTGCGAACACTGAACTGTGTGAAATAAGGTGGTTCCGTTCTAGGAATCAGTAGCTTTCCTACAAAGAACGTTCAGTGCAGCAAGTTCAAACTTTCCTAGTTTGTGAAATCTAACAAAGAGGTCCAAGTTAGTAGATTCGCCTCATTTCTAAAGTAGTTTGTTGAGAAAACAAACATCTTCATTGCGAACATTGTACTGTGTGAAATAAGCTAATTCGGTTCTAGGAATCACTTGCTTATCTACAAAGAAGGTTGAGTGCAGCAAGTTCAAACTTTCCTAGTTTGTGTAATCTAACAAGATGTACAAGTTGGTAGATTCGCCTCATTTCTAAAGTAGTTTCTTGAGAAAACAAACATCTTCATTGCCAAAAACACTGTACTGTGTGAAATAAGCTAGTTCGGTTCTAGGAATCATTGCTTTTCTACACGAAGATGGTTGAGTGCAGTAAGTTCAAACTTTCCTTGTTAATGTAATCTAACAAGATGTACAAGTTATTAGATTCGCCTCATTTCTAAAGTAGTTTCTTGAGAAAACAAACATCTTCATTACCTAACATTGTACTATGTGAAATAAGCTAGTTAGGTTCTAGGAATCACTTGCTTTCCTACCAAGAAGGTTGAGTGCAGCAAGTTCAAACTTTGCCTAGTTTGTGTAATCTAACAAGATGTACAAGTTAATAGATTCGCCTCATTTCTAAAGTAGTTTCTTTCAAAACAAACATCTTCACTACTGAACAGTGTACTGTGTGAAATAAGTTAATTCGGTTCTAGGAATCAGTTTGCTTTCTACAAAGATGGTTGAGTGCAGCAAGTTCAAACTTTCCTTGTTAATGTAATCTAACAAGATGTTCAAGTTAGTAGTTTGGCTCATTTTTAAAGTAGTTTCTTGTGAAAACAAACATCTTCATTGCGAACATTGTACTGTGTGAAATAAACTAATTCGGTTCTAGGAATCTTGCTTTCTACAAAAAAGGTTGAGTGCAGCAAGTTCAAACTTTCCTAGTTTGTGTAATCTAACAAGATGTACAAGTTAGTACATTCGCCTCATTTCTAAAGTAGTTTCTTGAGAAAACAAACATCTTCATTTCCGGACATTGTACTGTGTGAAATAAGCTAATTCGGTTCTAGGAATCACTTGCTTTCCTACAAAGAAGGTTGAGTGCAGCAAGTTCAAACTTTCCTAGTTTGTGTAATCTAACAAGATGTACAAGTTAGTAGATTCGCCTCATTTCTAAAGTAGTTTCTTGAGAAAACAAACATCTTCATTGCCGAACATTGTACTGTGTGAAATAAGCTAATTCGGTTCTAGGAATCACTTGCTTTCCTACAAAGAAGGTTGAGTGCAGCAAGTTCAAACTTTCCTAGTTTGTGTAATCTAACAAGATGTACAAGTTAGTAGATTCACCTCATTTCTAAAGTAGTTTCTTGAGAAAACAAACATCTTCATTACTGAACATTGTACTGTGTGAAATAAGCTAATTCATTTCTAGGAATCACTTTCTTTTCTACAAAGATGGTTGAGTGCAGCAAGTTCAAACTTTCTAGTTTTGTGTAATCTAACAAGATGTACAAGTTAGTAGATTCGCCTCATTTCTAAAGTAGTTTCTTAGTAAACAAACATCTTCATTGCCGAACATTGTACTGTGTGAAATAAGCTAATTCGGTTCTAGGGATCATTTGCTTTCCTACAAAAGAAGTTTCAGTGCAGCAAGTTCAAACTTTCTAGTTTGTGTAATCTAACAAGATGTACAAGTTAGTAGATTCACCTCATTTGTAAAGTAGTTTGTTGAGAAAACAAACATCTTCATTGCTAACATTGTACTGTGTGAAATAAGCTAATTCGGTTCTAGGAATCAGTTTCTTTCCTACAAAGAAGGTTGAGTGCAGCAAGTTCAAACTTTCGTAGTTTGTGTAATCTAATAAGATGTAAAAGTTAGTAGATTCGCTTCACTTGCAAAGCAGTTTCTTAGTAAACTAACATCTTCATTGCCGAACATTGTAATGTGTGAAGTAAGATGGTTCGGTTCTAGGAATCAGTTGCTTTCCTATGAAGAAGGTTCAGTGGAGCAAGTTGAAACTTTCCTTGTATGTGAAATCTAACAAGATGTCCAAGTTAGTAGATTCGCCTCATTTGTAAAGTAGTTTGTTGAGAAAACAAAAATCTTCATTGCGGAACATTGTACTGAGTGAAATAAGCTAATTCGGTTCTAGGAATCAGTTGATTTCCTACAAAGAAGGTTGAGTGCAGCAAGTTCAAACTTTCCTTCTTAATGTAATCTAAAAAGATGCACAAGTTAGTAAATTTGTATCATTTCTAAAGTAGTTTGTTTAGAAAACAAACATCTTCATTACCGAACACTGTACTATGTGAAATAAGCTATTTTGGTTCTAGAAATCAGTTGCTTTTTCTACAAAGAAGGTGGAGTGCAGCAATTTCATACTTTCCTAATTTGTGTAATCTAACAAGATGTACACGTTAGTAGATTCGCCTCATTTCTAAAGCAGTTTCTTTAGAAAACAAACATCTTCATTACCGAATACTGTACTCTGTGACATAAGTAAATTCGGTTGTAGGAATCAGTTTCTTTTCTACGAGGATGGTTGACTGCAGCAAGTTCAAACTTTCCTCCTTAATGTAATCTAAAAAAGATGTCCAAGTCAGTAGGTTCGGCTCATTTCTAAAAGCAGTTTCTTGAGAAACCAAACATCTTCATTGCCGAACATTGTACTGTGTGAAATAAGCTAATTAGTTCTAGGAATCAGTTGCTTTCCTACAAAGAAGGTTGAGTGCAGCAAGTTCAAACTTTCCTTATTAATGTAATCTAAAAGATGTACAACTAAGTAGATTCGCCTCATTTCTAAAGCAGTTTGTTTAAAATACAAACATCTTCAATACCGAACACTGTACTATGTGAAATAAGCTAGTTCGGTTCTAGGAATCACTTGCTTTCCTATGAAGAAGGTTGAGTGCAGCAAGTTGAAACTTTCCTAGTTTGTGTAATCTAACAAGATGTCTAAGTTAGTAGATTCGCCTCATTTGTAAAGTAGCTTGTTGAGAAGAGAAACATGTTCATTGCCGAGCATTGCACTGTGTGAAATAAGCTAATTCGGTTCTAGATATCAGTTGCTTTCCTACAACGGAAGGTTGAGTGCAGCAAGTTCAAACTTTCCTTGTTAATGTATTCTAAAAAGATTCACAACTTAGTAGATTCGCCTCATTTCTCAAGTAGTTTGTTTAGAAAACAAACATCTTCATTACCGAAAACTGTACTATGTGAAATAAGCTAGTTCGGTTCTGGGAATAACTTACTTTCCTAAGAAGAAGGTTGAGTGCAGCAAGTTCAAACTTTCCTAGTTTGTGTAATCTAACAAGAGGTACAAATTAGTAGATTCACCTCATTTCTAATGTAGTTTCTTTGAAAACAAACATCTTCAGAACCAAACACTGTACTGTGTGAGATAATTTAATTTGGTTCTAGGAATCAGTTTCTTTTCTACGAAGATGGTTGAGTTTAGCAAGTTCAAACTTTCCTTGTTAATGTAATCTAAAAAGATGTAAAAGTTAGTACATTCGCCTCATTTCTAAAGTAGTTTGTTTAGAAAACAAACACCTTCAATACCGAACACTATACTATGTGAAATAAGCTAGTTCGTTTCTTGGAATCACTGGCTTTCCTACGAAGAAGGTTGATTCCAGCAAGTTCAAACTTTCCCAGCTTGTGTAATCTAACCAGATGTACAAGTTAGTAGATTCGCCTCATTACTAAAGTAGTTTTTTAGAAAACAAACATCTTCATTGTACCGAACATTGTACTGTGTGAAATAAGTTAATTTGGTTCTAGGAATCAATTTCCTTTCTGAAGAAGGTTGAGTGCAGCAACTTGAAACTTTCCTAGTTTGTGTAATCTAACAAGATGTCTAAGGTAGTAGATTCGCCTCATTTGTAAAGTAGTTTGTTGAGAAAACAAACATCTTCATTGGCAAACATTGTACTGTTTGAAACAAGCTAATTCGGTTCTAGGAATCAGTTGCTTTCCTACAAAGAAGGTTGAGTTCAGCAAGTTCAAACTTTCCTTGTTAGTGTATTCTAAAAATATGCACAAGTTAGTAGATTCCCCTCATTTCTAAAGTAGTTTGTTTAGAGAAAACAAACATCTTCATTACGAACACTGTACTACATGAAATAAGCTAGTTTGGTTCTAGGAATCACTTGCTTTCCTACAAAGAAGGTTGAGTGCAGGAAGTTCAAACTTTACTAGTTTGTGTAATCTAAGAAGAGGTACAAATTAGAACATTCACCTCATTTCTACTGTATTTTCTTTAGAAAACAAACATCTTCAGTACCGAACACTGTTGTGGTAAATAAGTTAATTCTGTTCTAGGAATCACTTTCCTTTCTACGAAGAAGGTTGAGTGCAGCAAGTTCAAACTTTCCTAATTTGTGTAATCTAACAAGATGTACAAGTTAGAATATTCGCCTCATTTCTAAAGTAGTTTCTTTAGAAAACAAACATCTTCGGTACTGAACACTGTACTGTGTGAAATAAGTTAATTCGATTCTAGGAATCAGTTTCCTTTCTCGAAGAAGGTTGATTCCAGCAAGTTCAAACTTTCCTTGTTAATGTAATCTAAAAAGATGTCCAAGTTAGTAGATTCGCCTCATTTGTAAAGTAGTTTCTTGAGAAAACAAACATCTTCATTTCCGAACATTGTACTGTGTGAAATAAGCTAATCGGTTGTAAGAATCAGTTGGTTTCCTCCAAAGAAGGTTGAGTGCAACAAGTTCAAACTTTCCTTGTTGATGTATTCTAAAAACATGCACAACTTCGTATACTCGCCTCAATTATAAAGTAGTTTGTTTAGAAAACAAACATCTTCATTACTGAACACTGTACCATATGAAATAAGCTTGTTCAGTTATATGAATCACTTGCTTTCCTACAAAGAAGGTTGAGTGCAGCAAGTTCAAACTTTCCTAGTTTGTGTAATCTAACAAGAGGTACAAATTAGTAGATTCACCTCATTTCTAGTGTAGTTTCTTTAGAAAACTAACATCTTCAGTACCGAACACTGTACTGTGTGAAATAAGTTAATTCGGTTCTAAAAATCAGTTTCCTTTCTCGAAGAAGGTTGATTCCAGCAAGTTCAAACTTTTTAGTTTTTGTAATCTAACAAGATGTACAAGTTAGTAGATTTGCCTCATTTCTAAAGTAGTTTCTTTAGAAAACAAACATCTACAGTACTGAACACTGTACTGTGTGAAATAAGTTAATTCGGATCTAGGAATCAGTTGCTTTCCTCCAAAGAAGGTTGAGTGCAGCAAGTTCAAACTTTCCCTGTTAATGTAATCTAAAAGATGCACAACTTAGTAGATTCGCCTCATTTCTAAAGCAGTTTGTTTAGAAAATGAACATCTTCATTACCGAACACTATACTATGTGAAATAAACTAGTTAGGTTCTAGAAATCACTTGCTTTCCTAAGAAGAATGTTGAGTGCAGCAAGTTGAAACTTTCCTAGATTGTGTAATCTAACAAGATGTACAAGTTAGTAGGTTTGCCTCATTTCTAAAGTAGTTTCTTTAGAAAACAAACATCTTCAATACCGAACAGTGTACTGTGTGAAATAAGTTAATTCGGTTCTAGGCATCAGTTTCTCTCTCTACGAAGATGGTTGAGTTTAGCAAGGTTAAACTTTCCTTGTTAATGTATTCTAAAAGATGCACAACTTAGTAGATTCGCCTCATTTGTAATGTAGTTTGTTGAGAAAAGAAACATCTTCATTGCGAACATTGTACTGTGTGAAATAAGCTAATTCGGTTCTAGGAATCAGTTGCTTTCCTCCAAAGAAGGTTGAGTCCAGCAAGTTCAAGTTTTCCTTGTTAATGTATTCTAAAATGATGCACAACTTAGTACATTCGCCTCATTTCTAAAGTAGTTTGTTGAGAAAACAAACATCTTCATTGCCGATCACTGTACTGTCTCAAATAAGCTAGTTCGGTTCCAGGAATCAGTTGCTTTTCTGAAGAAGGTTGAGTAAAGCAAGTTCAAACTTTCCTTGTTTGTGTAATGTAACAGGATGTACAACTCAGTAGATTCGTTTCATTTCTAAAGTAGTTTCTTTGGAAAACAAACATCTTCATTCCCGAACACTGTACTGTGTGAAATAAGTTAGTTCGGTTTTAGTCATCAGTTGCTTCCCTACATAAATGGTTGACTGCAGCAAATTCAGACTTGCCTTGTTTGTGTAATCTAACAAGCTGTACAAGTTAGTAGATTCGCCTCATTTGTAAAGTAGTTTGTTGAGAAAACAAACATCTTTATTGCCCAACACTGTACTGTGTGAAGTAAGCTATTTCGGTTCTAGGAATGAGTTTCTATTCTACAAAGATGGTTGAGTGCAGCAAGTTCAAACTTTCCTTGTTAATGTAATCTAAAAGATGCACAACTTAGTAGATTCACCTCATTTCTAAAATAGTTTGTTGAGAAAACAAACATCTTCTTTGCCGAACATTGTACTGTGTGAAATGAGCTAATTCGTTTCTAGGAATCAGTTGCTTTCCTATGAAGACGGTTGAGTGCAGCAAGTTCAATCTTTTCTAGTTTGTGTAATCTAACAAGATGTACAAGTTAGTAGATTCCCCTCATGTCTAAAGTGTTTTCTTTAGAAAACAAACATCTTCAGTACCGAACACTGTACTGTGTGAAAAAAGTAAATTCTGTTCTAGGAATCAGTTTCTTTTCTACGAAGATGGTTGAGTTTAGCAAGTTCAAACTTTCCTTGGTAATGTAATCTAAAAGATGTCAAAGTTAGTAGATTCGCCTCATTTCTAAAGTAGGTTGTTGAGAAAAAAACATCTTCATTGCTGAACATTGTACTGTGTGAAATGAGCTCGTTCGTTTCGAGGAATCAGTTGCTTTCCCACGAAGACGGTCAAGGTCAGCAAGTTCAAACTTTCTTAGTTTGTGTAATCTAACAGGATGGACAAGTTAGTAGACTCACATCATTTCTAAAGTAGTTTGTTGAGAAAGCAAACATCTTCTTTGCCGAACATTGTACTGTGTGAAATGAGCAAGTTCCGTTCTAGGAAGCAGTTGCCTTTCTATGAAGAAGGTTGAATGCAGCAAGTTCAAACATTCCTTGTTTGTGTGATCTAAGAAGATGTACAAGTCAGTAGATTTGCCTCATTTCTAAAATAGTTTGCTTAGTAAACTAACATCTTCATTGCCGAACGTTGTAATGTGTGAAATAAGCTAGTTCACTCTAGGAATCACTTACTCTCCTACTAAGGAGGTTGATTGCAGCAAGTTCAATCTTTCCTAGTTTGTGTAATCTAACAAGATGTACAAGTTACTAGATTCGCCTCATGTCTAAAGTAGTTTCTTAGAGAAAACAAACATCTTCAGTATCGAACACTCTAGTGTGTGTGAAAAAACTTAATTCGGTTCTAGGAATCAGTTTCCTTTACAAAGATGGTTTAGTTTAGGAAGTTCAAACTTTCCTTGTTAATGGAATCTAACAAGATGTCCAAGTTAGTAGATTCGCCTCATTTCTAAAGTAGTTTGTTGAGAAAACAAAAATCTTCATTGCGAACATTGTATTGTGTGAAATAAGCTAATTCGGTTCTAGGAATCAGTTGCTTTTCTACAAAGAAGGTTGAGTGCAGCAAGTTCAAACTTTCCTTCCTTGGGTGATCTAAAAGATGTACAAGTTAGTAGATTCGCCTCTTTTCTAAAGTAGTTTGTTTAGAAAACAAACATCTTCATTGCCGAACACTGTCCTGTGAAATAAGCTAGTGCGGTTCTAGGAATCAGTTGCTTTTTTACGAAGATGGTTGAGTGCAGCAAGTTCAAACTTTCCTTGTTTGTGTAATCTAAGAAGATGTACAAGTTACTAGATTCACCTCATTTGTAAAGTAGTTTGTTGAAAACAAACATCTTTATTGCCCAACACTGTACTGTGTGAAGTAAGCTATTTCAGTTCTAGGAATGAGTTTCTTTCCTACGAATATGGTTGAGTGCAGCAAGTTCAAACTTTCCTTGTTAATGTAATCTAAAAGATGTCCAAGTTAGTTGATTCAACTCATTTGAAAAGTAGTTTGTTGAGAACACAAACATCTTCATTGCCAAACATTGTACTGTGTGAAATGAGCTAGTTAGTTTCTGGAATCAGTTGCTTTCCTACTAAGAAGGTTGAGTGCAGTAAGTTCAAACTTTCTTAGTTTGTGTAATCTAACAAGATGAACAAGTTAGTAGATTCACCTCATTTCTAAAGTCGTTTGTTGAGAAAACAAACATCTTCATTGCCGAACTTTGTACTGTGTGAAATAAGCTAATTCAGTTCTAGGAATCAGTTGCTTTCCACAAACAAGGTTGAGTGCAGCAAGTTCAAACTTTCCTTGTTTGTGTAATGTTACAGGATATACAACTCAGTAGATTCACTTCATTTCTAATGTAGATTGTTTAGAAAACAAACATCTTCATTCCGAACACTGTACTGTGTGAAATAAGTTAGTTCAGTTTTAGGCATCAGTTGCTTTCCCTACAGAAGAAGGGTGAGTGCTGCAAGTTCAAACTTTCCTTGTTTGTGTAATCTAACAAGATGTACTACATACAAGTTTCCCTCATTTCTAAACTACCTTGTTTAGAAAACAAACACCTTCAATACCAAATACTGTACTGTGTGAAATAAGTTGTTTTGGTTTTAGGAATCAGATGCTTTCCTACGGAAAATGTTGAGTACAGCAAGTTCAAGCTTTCCTTGTTAATGTAATCTAAAAAGAAGTACAACATTGTAGATTGGCCTCATTTCTACAGTAGTTTTTTTAGAAAACAAACATTTTCATTCCCAAACACTGTAATGTGTGAAATAAGCTAGTTCGGTTCTAGGAATCAGTTGCTTTCCTAAGAATAAGGTTGAGTGCAACAAGTTCCAACTCTCCTTGTTTCTGTAATGTAACATCATGTAAAACTTAGTGGATTCACTTCACTTCTAAAAGTAGTTTCTTAGTAAACTAACATCTTCATTGCCGAACATTGGAATGTGTGAAATAAGCTAGTTCGGTTCGAGGAATCACTTGCTTTCCTACGAAGAAGGTTGAGTGCAGCAAGTTCAAACTTTCCTAGTTTGTGTAATCTAACAAGATGTCCAAGCAAGTAGATTTGCCTCATTTCTAAAGTAGTTTGTTTTAGAAAACAAACATCTTCATTGCCAAACAATTTACTGTGTGAAATAAGCTATTGCGGATCTAGGAATCAGTTGCTTTCCTTGAAGAAGGTTGAGTGCAACAAATTCAAACTTTCCTTGTTAGTGTAATCTAACAAGATGTAGTAGTTACAAGTTTCCCTAATTTTAAACTACATTGTTTACAAAACAAACATCTTATACCAAATACTGTACTGTGTGAAATAAGTTGTTTCGGTTTTAGGAATAAGATGCTTTCCTACGAAAAAGGTTGAATACAGCAAGTTAAAACTTTCCTTGTTAATGTAATCTAAAAAGAAGTACAACTTAGTAGATTGGCCTCATTTCTACTGTTTCTTAGAAAACAATCATTTCATTCCCGAACACTGTAATGTGTGAAAAAAGCTAGTTCGGTTCTAGGAATCAGTTGCTTTCATACGAAGAAGTTTGAGTGCAGCAAGTTGAAACTTTCCTCGTTTGTGTAATCTAACAAAATGTCCAAGTTAGTAGATTCGCCTCATTTGTAAAGTAGTTTGTGGAGAAAACAAACATCTTCATTGGCGAACATTGTACTGTGTGAAATAAGCTAATTCGGTTCTAGGAATCAGTTGCTTTCCTACAAAGAAGGTTGAATTCAGCAAGTTCAAACTTTCCTTGTTAATGTAATCTAAAAATATGCACAACGTAGTAGATTCGCCTCATTTCTAAAGTAGTTTGTTTAGAAAACAAACATCTTCATTACCAAACACTATACTGTCTGAATTAAGCAAGTTTGGTTCTAGGAATCACTTGCTTTCCTACGAAGAAGGTTCAGTGCAGCAAGTTCAAACTTTCCTAGTTTGTGTAATCTAAAAAGATGTACAAATTAGAAGATTCATCTCATTTATAAAGTAGTTTCTTTAGAAAACAAACATCTTCAGTACCCGAACACTGTACTGTGTGAAATAAGTTAATTCGGTTCTAGGAATCAGTTTTTCCTTTCTAGGAAGATGGTTGAGTTTAGCAAATTCAAACTTTCCTTCTTAATGTAACCTAAAAAGATGTCCAAGTTAGTAGATTTGCCTCATTTGCAAAGTAGTTTGTTGAAAACAAACATCTTCATTGCTGAACATTTTACTGTGTGAAATAAGCTAATTCTTTTCTAGGAATCAGTTTCCTTTCTAAGAAGATGGTTGAGTTTAGCAAGTTCAACCTTTCCTTGTTAATGTAATCTAAAAGACGACCAAGTTAGTAGATTCGCCTCATTTGTAAAGTCGTTTGTTGAGAAAAGAAACATCTTCATTGCCGAACATTGTACTGTCTAAAATAAGCTAATTCGGTTCTAGGAATCAGTTGCTTTCCTAGAAAGAAGGTTGAGTGCAGCAAGTTCAAACTTTCCTTGTTAATGTAATCTAAAAAGATGCACAACTTAGTAGTTTCGCCTCATTTTAAAGTTGTTTCTTTAGAAAACAAACATCTTCAGTCCTGAACACTGTACTGTTTGAAATAAGTTAATTCGCTTCTAGGAATCAGTTTCCTTTTCTACGAAGATGGCAGAGTGCAGCAAGTTTAAACATTCCTTGTTTATGTAATCTAAAAGATGTCTAAATTAGTATATTCACCTAATTTGTAAAATAGTTTGTTGACAAAACAAACATCTTCATTGCTGATCACTGTACTGTCTGAAATCAGCTGGTTCAGTTCCAGGAATCAGTTGCTTTTCTCGAAGAAGGTTGAGTACAGCAAGTTCAAACGTTACTTGTTTGTGTAATGTAACAGGATGTACAACTCAGTAGATTCGCTTCATTTCTAAAGTAGGTTGTTTAGAAAACAAACATCTTCATTCCCGAACACTGTACTGTGTGAAATAAGTTAGTTCGGTTTAGGATCAGTTGCTTTCCTACAAAAAATGTTGACTACAGCAAGTTCAAACTTTCCTTGTTAATGTAATCTAAAAAGATGTCCAAGTTAGGAGATTCGCCTCATTTGTAAAGTAGTTTGTTGAGAAAACAAACATCTTCATTGCTGAACTTTGATCTGTGTGAAATAAGTTAATTCGGTTCTAGGAATCAGTTTCCTTTCTACTGTCGCCGCCCAATCCGTCCAGCAGAATAAGGCAACGACCACAGGAACTCTTCTTGAAGCAGTTTATTCAGGAACCTTTTACAAGAGGAAGCCCCCGAGCTCAAGCCCGCCACCCTATATAAAGCCTTGCCTGTTCCAATCAGCAGTAGCCACACTGGCGCTGATCATAGGCTACAGACAGCCACGTGACGGTGGACTGGTATGGCGTACTCAGGTGCATGCGCACAACTACCAAAAGTGCGTGACAAACAGCAGGATTCTGCCTAGTCATTCTACTTGGCAAGCATCCAAGGCGCCATCTTAGAATGGTCCTAATGTCGTGCTCTCCACATTCTTAGAGGTTGAGTGCAGCAAGTTCAAATTTTCCTTTTTGTGTGATATAACAAGATATAAAAGTTAGTAGATTCGGCTCTCCACAGTTCCCCCTTTTCTATTAAATACAATGACAATGAACGAGCTCCATATTCCATTGATGACATGGTGGGCTTATAACCGACTGGGGAGCAGGGACCTGGCTCCTCCGTGAGTTCTCATGAACACACTATGTGGGCCCTTGGTTCCTTTTGGGGAGGAGAGGCAGGGCCGAGAACATGAAGATACAAGCAGTACCAACCTCCTTGCAAGCCAGGTGCTACTCTCAGGGAAGTCAGAAGTGGTCAGATAAGGACCTTCCTTGCGGTGCTTTGCCTCGCACCCATGTCGGTACCCATATTGCACTCACACATGTGAGTCAATAAGCATAGATCTGACTCCTTATGCTGTTCCCGGAGGAGAGCTCCAGCCATGTAGATTCAATATACTCAGGGGAAAGAGAATACCAAACTAAGTTTTAAGCATATTTAACCAAATTTGTGGCGAGTTGCCATGATCGATTGCTGCGACAGCCTGAACCAAGACCATATTATCTCTATGATGTGCGGACTTCATTCTACAGATACACCAGAGAAGCACACCACTGACCAAGATCAGGCAAAAAGCTAAACTTCCCAGACCCGCCCACTCCTTCAAGTGATGCATGGCATGGTGGATCCATTGCGATAGTCCGGTCGCTAGGGGCGCATCCACTCGAGTGGAGTTGATGTGTGTAATGGAGGTCCGCAGCGCACTCACAAGGCGATCCATTTCCCTGGACCAATTGCCTGTAAGATATCCAGAGAGCTCTCGTGATAGATTAGCAGCTCTACTAGCATTATGAAAAGGCACAGAAGTCACACATAACCCAGCCATCTTCCATTCACAACCCAATTGGGCTACTTCCAGAAGAATATCCACTTGTTCTTGGACAAGATCTACCCTTTGATTGAGCAGCATAATGCCTGCTCTCAATTAAGCATTTATTTGAGTTTGTGTAAGAGAGGGCTTCAGCCACACCAGCAGAAAGATTATTTATAGCTGTTGCTGTCTGTACTGTCTGAGTTAAAGGTGGGACTTTGAAAAGTCCAGTTATATCCTTTGAAGGTGCAGTTTACTAATGTACCTATGTAAGGGAAAAGGTAAAATAATCCTTAACAACCCATCCATTCTTACGTAACTGACATCCTGTCCATGGGAACAACGGCTCACGGATACCTGAGCAGAATTGAGCCCATTTAGGCTGTGGTGGGATGGTACTATTCCCTTGGCGACAATGCTGGGCCAAATTCCTTGAAGCCAAGTGGCATTTGTGGCGTTGGCGCCTCCTTGAGGCCTATCAAACCAACCTCCAACTTGAGGGTACAAGTGAATACAACTGCTAAGCTGAGAATGATTGGATATAATTTGAAAAACAAAGAATTCCTTTAAGGGGCACCTGTCCTATCTCTTGTACTACAGCGAGTTCTTCATCATAGGGCAAATAAGGAAGTTGAAGAGATTAATTGCAAGTGAAAAATCGAGGGAAAACCTGGGCGAATGAGCAACGGGTAGGGGTCTAGGAAACACTGGCAGGATTCCCCATCTCAGGTTCTGGCTGATCACCACCCCCCGGAGGCGTCATCAACATCAGGAGCAGGAACATCTTGATCGCTGGACAACACCACACGGGTTAACCGCTCCGGGACCCAGATTGGCTTGTCTTGATTCTGTGGAAACACACAAACAGATCCCTCTTGCCCATATTAATACAGGATCTGGACCATGCCAAGCACCTGTAAGTATATCTCTCCACATCACTTGTCCTTTTTCTGTATTATGGGGATGCATATGGCGATCAGCAGCACAGCGGCCTTGCTTATCCAATTGAAAAAAATTCAAGGTTAAAAGGGCGAGGGAAAGACGCTCTCTTGGTGTCCTACTATACCCAATTCCCCCTTTTTGTTTAGTTAGACATTCCTTTATCGTGCGATGAGCACGCTCCACTATACCCTGTCCCTGAGGGTTGTAGGGCAACCCGTGGTTTAAGTAGACTCCCATCTGTGTACAGAACAATTGAAAAGATTTAGATGTATATGCGGGGCCATTATCAGTTTTGAGAGACGAGGGTATGCCCCAAGCCCCCCAAGCTTCCAGACAGTGAGCAATGACATGTAGTATTTTCCCCAGAATGAGGAGAGGCAAAGATAATACCTGAAGCTGTATCCACAGAAACATGAACATACTTTAATTTACCAAATTCAGCAATATGGGTCACATCCATCTGCCAAATGTGTAGTGGACGTAAGCCACGGGGATTCACCCCCAAAGTAGGTTGAAGGTGGAGGGAACAAGAAGTGCATTGCTTAACTATATCTCGGGCATTCGCTCGTGAAATAGCAAATCTAGAAGCCAGTGTTTTTGAGTTGACATGGAATTGAGAATGAAATTGGCGCACTATCCAATGGGGAAATGGCAGTGAATATAAGAATAGCACGGCGTAGCTTGATCCACTAAATCATTTCCTTTAGATAAAGGGCCAGGCAAGCCTGTATGAGCCCGAATATGCTGAATAAAAAGGGGGCTGCTCTCTGCCAAATCAGAGCTTGCAATTTTAATAACAAAGCCCTATTGTACTTTTCATATTAATTTTTCCTGTGATCTCAATACATTAAGGATATTAAACAACATACAAAGAATCTGAAGTAGATTAAAAGGGCATGAAAATTGTTCAAAGACATGAATTATTATCTGCAATTCCACAACTTGTGGGGATGCAGATGGAAAGGGTACAATAACTGGGTCGGATCCCATAATAACATATGCTCCAGTACCCGTCTTAGACCCATCTGTAAATATAGTCAAGCAATCTAAAGAGGCATTTTTGGAAGTTACCGAGGAAAGACTATGGGATGAGCACTTGCCAACTGCAGAATAGGATCTTTAGGATAATGATTGTCTATATTGCCCTGATAAGTACAGCGGAGAATAGCCCAGTCGTCCACTGTGGCTGTGAGAACTTCCCATTGTTGTGTATTATAAGGTATCACTATTGAATCAGGTGCTAGGCCAAAATATTGATAACATTGTTGAATTCGGTCAGGGCCAACTGTGCTACTGCTGTAGGATAATGAAGCAAGGTCTTAGCAGGAGAGATTCTAGGGTGGATCCAAAGCAGAGGAGCTCCTTGCCATAAAACTCCAGTAGGCTGCTTTTCAGTGGATAATATACATAAAAGAATAGGACTATTTTCTTCTCTCCTAGCTAGAGCAGCTTCCTCAATACTCTGTTCAACCAAATGAAGAGCTGCTTTGGCCTCCACTGTAAGTTGTCGAGGAGATGTTAGTTCGGGTCCCCTGGCAGGATGTCATACAAAGGTTGCAACTGCTTATTAGTTAACTTTAGATAGGGTCTGACCCATTGGATGTCGCCCAGCAATTTCTGAAAGTCATTGAATGTACTTAAGGAATCTCGTCTAATCTGGATCTTTGTGGCCATACCTTTTCTGAGGAGATTTTAGTACCCAAATAATCCACTACTGTATCCTTTTGTACCTTTTCTGGGGCAATATATAAATGCTTAGAATTTAAATCCTGAACCATTTTGCTATAAGCAGAATCTAGCAGTGCCTCATCAGACCCCGCTAGAAGAATATCATCAATATAATGGAGGCATCTAATGGTTGGGAATTCTTGTCGCATTTTTCTAATGCTTTTCAACATACAGCTGACACATAGTAGGGCTGTTGGCCATCCCTTGGGGTAAGACTACCCACTCATAGTGTTGATCTGGGAATTCATGATTTATAGACAGGACGGTAAAGCAAATCTTTTGGTATCATCTTCATGTAGAGAATAGAGAAAAACAATCTTTTATATCGACAACTATTAAAGGCCAATGTTTTGGAATTGTAGATGGAAGGGTAGACCTCTTTGAACTGGGCCCATAGGTATCATTTGATTATTGATGGCTCTTAGATCATGCAATAGACGCCATTTTCAGATTTTCTTTATAACAAAAATGGGCGTATTCAGGAGAAGTAGATGCTTGCAAATGGCCCATGGCTACCTGTTCCTTAACTAAATCATGCACAGCTTGTAATTTTTCTGAGGAGAGGCCACTGAGGAACCCACCGGATCCTCAGACTTCCAGGTAATGGGGATCGCTTCCTCAGTGGCCGCTATGAAAAACCCAGCCCCTGCCTGTTTAATTTAGGTTCTGTCATTAATAGAGATCTATGCCCTTCAGAGTGCCTTCCTAAACCTTGCCCTGCTTTATATCCCATCCTCTGCATCATAGCCTGAGCCTTAGAGCTGTAGATCCCTTCATTAGTTAGAACAAAGCCCATCTCTTTCATCAGGTCTCTTCCCCATAAAGAGATAGGGACTTCAAGAATATAGGGCTGAAAGGAGCCTGAATGTCCTTCATTGTCCTGCCACTGCAAACTTTGTGCACTCATTTCAGGCTCTTTAGCATAACCTAAGCCCCTTAGCACCTGCTCAGATACCTGCTTAGGCCAATTCTGAGGCCAATCTGCTTGACTTATGATACTTCTGTCTGCTCCTGTGTCAAGTAATCCTGATATGCTTCTCCCATTAATTTTAAGTGTGACTATAGGACGTGATCCAAGCTCCATGGAACAGAATACAGCGGAGGTCCCTGTAGATCAAACCCTTTATCCCCGTTGTCTCTGATTGGATGGGTATGCCTCATGACAGCTAGGGATGATCAAGAGTTGAGCTATTCTGTCCTGGGGAAATAGCAGAAACTCCTCTTGGGGAAGAAACCATAATTTTGACTACTCCTGTGTAATCTGGATCAATGACCCCAGGATGAACAATTAAACCTTGCATTGTTATAGAACTTCTGCCTATTAATAAGCCAACGGTTCCCATTGGAAGAGGGCCTGAAAAATCTGTTTCAATCAGCTGAGGCCCCATCCGAGGGGTCAAAATGAGTCTGGTGGTGGAGCGGAGGTCCAAGTCCTGCGCTCCCTGCTGTGGCTCTTCTGGGCGAGTCCACTGCATGGGCGGGTGCAGAGTGGGCCATCTCTCTGTCATTGCCCCATATATTTGAGGGCCCTGGGGTTGAGGCCCCTCATCCCGTTTTTGGCCTTGCACCAGTTTGCTCCCCAGAGGCTGTCCATCTATATCCTTCACTGATCTACACTCATTAGCCCAATGATTTCCCTTTCTACATCTTGGGCACAGACCTGGCATTCTAGGTTGACTTCCATCTATCCTTCTTTGCTGCGGGCACTGGCGCTTCATGTGACCAGGCTGGCCACATTTGAAGCAATTTCCTGCTTTTGTTCTAACTCGTGCTCTTGTTTGGGTCATTTGCACAACAGCGGCTGCGAGGCCTGCATTAGATAAAGGGACCCCTATCTCTCTACAAATCTTTAACCATACCTCAATTCCTCTAGCCTTG
This sequence comes from Orientallactaga sibirica, assembly GCA_036365145.1. Lineage (NCBI taxonomy): Eukaryota > Metazoa > Chordata > Mammalia > Rodentia > Dipodidae > Orientallactaga > Orientallactaga sibirica. Next base: position 98,490 of record JAEOAD010001564.1, read on the forward strand.
TATGGATTAATAGCTTGTCTACACTCTTTTGTGCACTGCTCAAACACCAATTGCTTTATGAGTGGCATAGCTGTGTCAGGATCTCAAAAATCCTTCCGCTGCCTCAACCATCGTGCCACAAAATCAGCAAAAGGCTCAGTGGGTCCCTGCGCAATCTTTGTAAGATTTCCTGCTACCTCACCTCTATTAGGAAGTGCTTTCCATGCTTTCGTGCCAATGGTATTAATTTGCGCATACACCTGTTGCGGGTATCCTATTTGTGCATTGGCAAATCTGCCTTGTCCTAGCAGCATATCACGATCCCATGCCTGCTGTCCTGTGGGGGCATTCTCAGCCGCTTGTTCAGCAGCGAACTCAACTACAAAAAGCCTTCCAATCCAAGTATTGCCCTGAGGTTAAACAAGCCTTGGCTAAATTTTGCCAATCAGTAGGAGTCATACAATATCTGTGAAGACTCTCCAGCAAGGCTATAACATATGCTGCACTAGTGCCAGGCACGCACGTACTCCTTCAACAAGTCTTTGTACTACCTTCCCAAGAGGATCATGATATCTATTCCCCTGCGCATCAGTAAACACTGGGAAGGCTCCTTGCGCATGCAATTCTCTCCATACCTCTGGACATAAGCTCCGGCCACTTGTCACGCGGCTCTTTCAGCCTGGCCTGGAGCATACGGTGGGGCGGGGCGGCCCAGGGGCTGAAGGGGAAACTCTCATCTTCACTGTACTGAATCTGTCTGTTACTTCCTCTATTTCCTCTTCAATCGATTCTTCATCTGAGCTTTCTGCCTCTCCTCTTTCAGACTCCAATGACCGCTCCTCTTTCAACTGCTCTAAGGCCTCACTTCCTCTTTCTATTTCGGCTGCACAACCCTTCTGTGTCTGTTAAACAAGATCATACCAACTTCCAAATCGACTGAGTCCCGGGGGTATGCAGCCCTGATCATGGGCAAAATCAATATCTCTTCCCAGTTTGTCCCAACTAGCAAGTGTCAAATGCCCGAGGTGGCAAACCATGGAGCAATTTCATCTACAGCCGTCATGAATCTCTTTATCATGGCACTTTTCACCCTAGTCCTTTCACTTTCAAGAGATCTTTCAATGCGGATGCCACAGTTTTACTAGAATGCGTATTGCCCATCTTAACACGGGACTTTATCGTCTCTCTACTGGAGAACTTGCTTTTACCTCTTTTAGTCCACTTACCTGGAACTTACCAGCTAGCTGCCCTGACTGCTTCAAGTTCTGGGTCCCCATACAGCCACCACTTGTCGCCGCCCAATCCGTCCAGCAGAGTAAGGCAACGACCACAGGAACTCTTCTTGAAGCAGTTTATTCAGGAACCTTTTACAACAGGAAGCCCCCGAGCTCAAGCCCGCCACCCTATATAAAACCTTGCCTGGTCCAATCAGCAGTAGCCACGCTGGCGCTGATCATAGGCTACAGACAGCCACCTGACGGTGGACTGGTATGACGTACTCAGGTGCATGCGCACAACTACCAAAAGTACGTGACAAACAGCAGGATTCTGCCTAGTCATTCTACTTGGCAACCATCCAAGGCGCCATCTTAGAATGGTCGCCTAATGTCGGCTCTCCACATTCTACGAAGAAGGTTGAGTGCAGCAAGTTCAAATTTTCTTTTTTTGTGTGATATAACAAGATATAAAAGTTAGTAGATTCGCCTCATTTCTAAAGTAGTTTGTTTACAAAACAAACATCTTCATTGCCGAACACTGTACTGTGTGAAATAAGCTATTGCGGTTCTAGGAATCAGTTGCTTTCCTACGAAGAAAGTTGAGTGCAGCAAGTTCAAACTTTCCTTGTTAATGTAATCTAACAAGATGTACAAACTGGTAGATTCCCCTCATTTGTAAAGTAGTTTGTTGAGAAAACAAACATCTCCATTGCCCACATTGTACTGTGTGAAATAGCAAGTTTGGTTCTAGGAATTAGTTGCTTTTTTTACGAAGAAGGTTGAGTGCATCCAGTTCAAACTTTCCTTGTTTGTGTAATCTAACAAGATATACAAGTTAGTAGATTTACCTCATTTATAAAGTAGTTTGTTGAGAAAACAAACATCTTTATTGCCCAACACTGTACTTTGTGAAGTAAGCTATTTCGTTTCTAGGAATCAGTTGCTTTCCTACGAAGAAGGTTGACTGCAGCAAGTTCCAACTGTCCTTGTTTCTGTAATGTAACATGATGTAAAACTTAGTAGATTCTTCACTTCCTAAGTAGTTTGCTTAGTAAACTAACATGTTCATTGCCGAACATTGTAATGTGTGAAATAATCTAGTTCGGTTCTAGGAATCAGTTGCTTTCCTACGAAGAAGGTAGAGTGCTGCAAGTTCAAACTTTCTTAGTTTGTGTAATTTAACCAGATGGACAAGTTAGTAGATTCACCTCATTTCTAAAGTAGTTTGTTTAGAAAACAAACATCTTCATTGCCGAACACTTTGCTGTGTGAAATAAGCTCTTTCGGTTCCAGGAATCAGTTGGTTTTCTAAGAAGAAGGTTGAGTTGGGCAAGTTCAAACTATCCTTGTTTGTGTAATGTAACAGGATGTACAACTCAGTAGATTGGCTTCATTTCTAAAGTAGTTTGTTTAGAAAACAAAGATCTTCATTCCCGAACACTGTACTGTGTGAAATAACTTAGTTTGGTTTTAGGCATCAGTTGCTTTCCTATGAAGAAGGATGAGCGCAGCAAGTTCAAACGTTCCTTTTTTGTGTCATCTAACAAGATGTACTACTTACAAGTTCCCCTCATTTCTAAACTACATTGTTTAGAAAACAAACAACTTCAATACCAAATACTGTACTGTGTGAAATAAGTTGTTTCGGTTTTAGGAATCAGATGCTTTCCTACGAAAAAGGTTGAGTACAGCAAGTTCAAACTTTTCTTGTTAATGTAATCTAAAAAAGAAATACAACTTAGGAGATTGGCCTCATTTCTACAGTAGGTTTTTTAGAAAACAAACATTTTCATTCCCGAACACTGTAATGTGTGAGATAAGCTAGTTCGGTTCTAGGAATCAGTTGCTTTCCTACAAATAAGGTTGAGTGCAACAGGTTCCAACTGTCCTTGTTTCTGTAATGTAATATGATGTAAAACTTAATGGATTAGCTTCACTTCCTAGGTAGTTTGCTTACTAAACTAACATCTTAATTGCCAAAAATTGTAATGTGTGAAATAAGCTAGTTTGGTTCTAGGAATCAGTTGCTTTTCTAAGAAGAAGGTTGAGTGCAGCAAGTTGAAACTTTCCTAGTTTGTGTAATCTAACAAGATGTCCAAGTTAGTAGATTCGCCTCATTTGTAAAGTAGTTCGTTGAGAAAACAAACATCTTCATTGCCGAACATTGTACTGTGTGAAATAAGCTAATTTGGTTCTAGGAATCAGTTGCTTTCCTACAAATAAGGTTGAGTGCAGCACGTTCAAACTTTCCTTGTTAATGTAATCTAAAAAGGTGCACAACTTAGTAGATTTGCCTCATTTCTAAAGTAGATTCTTTAGAAAAGAAACATCTTCAGTACCGAACTCTGTACTGTGTGAAATAAGTTAATTCGGTTCTAGGAATCAGTTTCCTTTCTACGAAGACGGTTAAGTGCAGCAAGTTCAAACGTTCCTTTTTAATGTAATCTAAAAAGATGTCCAAGCTAGGCGATTGGCCTCATTTGTAAAGCAGTTTGTTGAGAAAGCAAACATCTTCATTGCCGATCACTGTACTGTCTGAAATAAGCTAGTTCGGTTCCAGGAATCATTTGCTTTTCTACGAAGAAGGTTGAGTACAGCAAGTTCAAACTTTCCTTGTTTGTGTAGTGTTACAGGATGTACAACTCAGTAGATTTGCTTCATTCCTAAAGTAGTTTGTTTAGAAAACAAACATCTTCATTCACGAACACTGTACTGTGTGAAATAAGTTAGTTCGGTTTTAGGCATCAGTTGCTTTCCTATGAAAATGTGTGAGTACAGCAAGTTCAAACTTTCCTTGTTAATGTAATCTAAAATGATGTCCAAGTTAGTAGATTCGCCTCATTTGTAAAGTAGTATGTTGAGAAAACAAACATCTTCATTACTAAACATTGATCTGTGTGAAAAAAAGCAAATCGATTCTAGGAATCAGTTGCTTTTCTACAAAGAAGGTTGAGTGCAGCAAGTTCAAACTTTCCTTTTTTGTGTGATCTAACAAGATGTACAAGTTAGTAGATTTGCCTCCTTTCTAAAGTAGTTCGTTTAGAAAACAAACATCTTCATTGCCGAACACTGTACTGTGTGAAATAAGTTGTTTCGATTTTAGGAATCAGATGCTTTCCTAAAAAAAAGGTTGAGTACAGCAAGTTCAAACTTTCCTTGTTAATGTAATCTAAAAAATAAGTACAACTTAGTAGGTTGGCCTCATTTCTACAGTAGGTTTTTTAGAAAACAATCATTTTCATTCCCGAACACTGTAATGTGTGAAATAAGCTAGTTCGGTTCTAGGAATCAGTTGCTTTCCTACGAATAAGGTTGACTGCAACAAGTTCCAACTGTCCTTGTTTCTGTATTGGAACATGATGTAAAACTTAGTAGATTCGCTTCACTTCCAAAGTAGTTTGCTTAGTAAAATAACATCTTCATTGCCAAATATTGTAATGTGTGAAATAAGCTAGTTTGGTTCTAGGAATCAGTTCCTTTCTTACGAAGAAGGTTGAGTGCAGCAAGTTGAAACTTTCCTAGTTTGTGTAATCTAACAAGATGTACAAGTTAGAAGATTTGCCTCATTTCTAAAATAGTTTCTTTAGGAAACAAACATCTTCAGTACCGAACACTGTACTGTGTGAAATAAGTTAATCTGGTTCTAGGAATCAGTTTCCTTTCTCGGAGATGGTTGAGTTTACAAGTTCACACTTTCCTTGTTAATGTAATCTAAAAAGATCTCAAGTTAGTATATTAGCCTCATTTGTAAAGTAGTTTGTTGAGAAAACAAACATCTTCAATGCCGAACATTGTACTTTGTGAAATAAGCTAATGTGGTTCTAGGAATAAGTTTCCTTTCTACAATTATGGTTGAGTTTAGCAAGTTCAACCTTTCCTTGTTAGTGTAATCTAAAAAAATGTCCAAGTTACTAGATTCGCCTCATTTGTAAAGTCGTTTGTTGAGAAAACAAACATCTTCATTGCCAAACACTGTACTGTGTGAAATAAGTTAGTTTGGTTTTAGGCATCAGTTGCTTTCCTACGAAGAAGGTTGAGTGCAGCAAGTTCAAACCTTCCTTGTTTGTGTAATCTATCAAGATGTACTACTTACAAGTTTCCCTCATTTCTAAACTACATTGTTTAGAAAAGAAACACCTTCAATACTAAATACTGTACTGTGTGAAATAAGTTGTTTTGGTTTTAGGAATCAAATGCTTTCCTACGAAAAAGGTTGAGTACAGCAACTTCAATCTTTCCTTGTTAATGTAATCTAAAAAAGATGTACAACGTAGTATATTGGCCTCATTTCTACAGTAGGTTTTTAGAAAAATATTTTCATTCGAACACGGTAATTTGTGAAATAAGCTAGTTCGGTTCTAGGAATCAGTTGCTTTTTCTACGAAGAAGGTTGACTGCAGCAAGTTCCAACTGTCCTTGTTTCTGTAATGTAACATGATGTAAAACTTAGTAGATTTCCTTTAACTTCCTAACTAGTTGCTTAGTAAACTAACATGTTCATTGCGAACATTGTAATGTGTGAAATAATCTAGTTCGGTTCTAGGAATCAATTGCTTTCCTATGAAGAAGTTTGAGTGCAGCAAGTTCAAACTTTCTTAGTTTTTGTAATTTAACCATATGAACAAGTTAGTAGATTCACCTCATTTCTAAAGTAGTTTGTTTAGAAAACAAACATCATCATTGCTGAACACTTTGCTGTGTGAAATAAGCTAGTTCAGTTCCAGGAATCAGTTGCTTTTCTACGAAGAAGGTTGAGTACAGCAAGTTCAAACTTTCCTTGTTTGTGTAATGTAACAGGATGTCCAACTCAGTAGATTGGCTTCATTTCTAAAGTAGTTTGTTTAGAAAAGAAACATCTTCATTCCTGAACAATGTACTGTGTGAAATAAGTTAGTTTGGTTTTAGGCATCAGTTGCTTTCCTACGAAGAAGGTTGAGTGCAGCAAGTTCAAACTTTCCTTGTTTGTGTAATGTAACAGGATGTCCAACTCAGTAGATTGGCTTCATTTCTAAAGTAGTTTGTTTAGAAAGGAAAGATCTTCATTCGAACACTGTACTGTGTGAAATAATTTAGTTCGGTTTTAGGCATCAGTTGCTTTCCTAACGAAGAAGGTTGAGTGCAGCAAGTTCAAACTTTCCTTGTTTGTGTCATCTAACAAGATGTACTACTTACAAGTTTCCCTCATTTCTAAACTACATTGTTTAGAAAAACAAACACCTTAAATACCAAATACTGTACTGTGTGAAATAAGTTGTTTAGGTTTTAAGAATCAGATGCTTTCCTACGAAAAGGTTGAGTACAGCAAGTTCAAACTTTCCTAGTTTGTGTAATCTAACAAGATGTCCATGTTAGTAGATTCGCCTCATTTCTAAAGTATTTTGTTTAGAAAAGAAACATCTTTAGTACCGAACACTGTACTGTGTGAAATAAGCTAGTTGGTTCTAGGAATCAGTTGCTTTCCCTACGAAGAAGGTTGAGTTCAGCAAGTTCAAAATTTCATTGTTTGTGTAATCTGAAAAGATGTACAATTGGTAGATTCGCCTCATTTGTAAAGTAGTTTGTTTAGAAAACAAACATCTTCATTTCCGAACATTGTACTGTGTCAAATAATCAAGTTCGGTTCTAGGAATCAGTTGCTTTCCTACTAAGAAGTTTGAGTGCAGCAAGTTCAAACTTTCCTTTTTTGTGTAATCTAACAAGATTTACAAGTTAGTAGATTCGCCTCATTTGTAAAGTAGTTTGTTGAGAAACCAAACATCTTTATTGCCAAACACTGTACTGTGTGAAGTAAGCTATTTTGGTTCTAGGAATGACTTTCTTTTCGACGAAGATGGTTGAGTGCAGTAAGGTCAAACTTTCCATGTTAATGTAATTTAAAGAGATTCACAACTTAGTTGATTCGCCTCATTTGTAAATAGTTTCTTTAGAACACAAAGATCTTCAGTACTGAACACTGTAGTGTGTGAAATAAGTTAATTTGGTTCTAGGAATCAGTTTCCTTTCTCCAAAGATGGTTGAGTGCAGCATGTTCAAACTGTCCTTGTTAACGTAATCTAACAAGATGTCGAAGTTAGTACATTCGCCTCATTTGTAAAGTAGTTTGTTGAGAAAACAAACATCATCATTGCCGATCATTGTACTGTGTGAAATAAGCTAATTCGGTACTAGGAATCAGTTGCTTTCCTACAAAGAAGGTTGAGTGCAGCAAGTTCAAACGTTCCTTGTTAATGTAATCTAAAAGATGTACAACCCGGTAGATTCGCATCATTTGTAAAGTAGTTTGTTGAGAAAACAAACATCTTCATTGCCGAACATTGTACTGTGTGAAATAAGCAAGTTCGTTTCTAGGAATCAGTTGCTTTTCTACGAAAGAAGGTTGAGTGCAGCAAGTTCAAACTCTCCTTGTTTGTGTAATCTAACAAGATGTACAAGTTAGTAGATTCGCCTCAGTTGGAAAGCAGTTTGTTGAGAAAACAAACATGTTTATTGCACAACACTGTACTGTGTGAAGTAAGCTATTCCGGTTCTAGGAATGAGTTTCTTATCGACGAATATGGTTGAGTACAGCAAGTTCAAACTTTCCTTGTTAATGTGATCTAACAAGATGTACCAGTTAGTAGATTCGCTTCATTTCTAAAGTAGTTTGTTGAGAAAACAAACATCTTCATTGCCAAACATTGTACTGTGTGAAATGAGCTAGTTCGTGTCTAGGAATCAGTTGCTTTCCTACGAAGAAGGTTGATTGCAGCACGTTCAAACTAAGTAAGTTTGTGTAATCTAAAAGAAGGACAAGTTAGTAGATTCACCTCATTTCCAAAGTAGTTTGTTTAGAAAACAAAACATCTTCATTACGAACACTGTACTGTGTGAAATAAGTTAGTTTGGTTCCAGGAATCAGTTGCTTCTCTACGAAGAACGTTGAGTTCAGCAAGTTCAAACTTTCCTTGTTTGTGTAATGTCACAGGATGTACAACTCATTATATTCGCTACATTTCTAAAGTAGTTTGTTTAGAAAACAAACATCTTCATTCCCGAACACTGTACTGTGTGAAATAAGTTAATTCGGGTTTTACGCATTAGTTTGCTTTCCTACAAAGCACGTTGAGTGCAGCAATTTCAAACTTTCCTTGTTTGGGTAACCTAACAAGATGTACTACTTACAAGTTTCCCTCACTTCTAAACTACATTGTTTCAAAAAGAAACACCTTCAATACCAAATACTGTACTGTGTGAAATAAATGTTTTGGTTTAGGAATCAGATGCTTTCCTACGAGAAAGGTTGAGTATAGCAATTTCAAACTTTCCTTCTTAATGTAATCTAAAAGATGTCCAAGTTAGTAGATTCGCCTCATTTCTAAAGTAGTTTGATTAGAAAACAAACATCTTCATTGCCGAACACTGTACTGTGTGAAATAAGCTAGTGCGGTTCTAGGAATCAATTGCTTTCCTACAAAGAAGAAAGTTGAGTGCAGCAAGTTCAAACTGTCCTTGTTAATGTAATCTAAAAAGATGTACCACCTGGTAGATTCGCCTCATTTGTAAAGTAGTTTGTTCAGAAAACAAACGTCTTTATTGCCCAACATTTTACTATGTGAAATAGGCCAATTAGGTTCTAGGAATCAGTTGCTTTCCTACAAAGAAGGTTGACTACAGCAAGATCAATCTTTCCTGGTTAATGTAATCTAAAATGATGTACAACTTAGTAGATTCCCCTCATTTCTAAAGTGGTTTGTTTAGAAAACAAATATCTTCATTACTGAACACTGTACTATGTGAAATAAGCTAGTTTGGTTCTAGAAATCACTTGTTTTCCTACAAAAGAAGGTTGAGTACCTCAAGTTCTTACTTAACTTGTTTGTGTGACCTAACAAGATATTCAAATTACATGTTTCGCTTCATTTCTAAACTACTTTGTTTAGAAAGACAACATATTCATGGGCCAACGCTGTACTGTGTTAAGTAAGGTAGTTCTGTCTAGGAATCGGTTTTTTTCATTTAAGATGGTTGAGTACAGCAAGTTGAAACTTTCCTTGTTAATGTAATCTAAAAAGATGTCCAAGTTAGTAGATTCACCTCAATTTTAAAGTAGTTTGTTTAGAAAACAACCACCTTCATTAACGCAACACTGTACTGAGTGAAGTACGCTATTTTGGTTCTAGCAATGAGTTTCTTTTCAACGAAGATGGTTGAGTGCAGCAAGTTCAAACTTTCCTTCTTAATGTAATCTAAAAAAAGATGTACAAATTAGTAGATTCGCCTCATTTGTAAAGTAGTTTGTTGAGAAAACAAACATCTTCTTTGCTCGAACACTGCACTGAGTATGAAATAAGCTAGTTCGGTTCTAGGAATCACTTGCTTTCCTAATAAGAAGGTTGAGTAAACCAAGTTCAAAATTAACGTTTTTGTGTAAGCTAACAAGATGTACAATTTACAAGTTTCACTTCATTTCTAAACTACTTTGTTAAGAAAACAAACATATTCATTACCCAACACCATACTGTGTGAAGTAGGGTAGTTCGGTTCTAGGAATCAGTTTCTTTTCGACGAAGATGGTTGACTACAACAAGTTCAAACTTTGTTAATGTAATCTAAAAAGATGGCCAAGTTAGTAGATTTGCCTCAATTGTAAAGTAGATTGTTGAGAAAAGAAACATCTTCATTGCAGAACACTGTACTGTGAAATAAGTTAGTTCGGTTTTAGGCATCAGTTGCTTTCCTACGAAGAAGGTTGAGTGCAGCAAGTTCAAACGTTCCTTCTTAATGTAATCTAAAAAGATGAACAACTTAGGAGATTCGCCTCATTTGTAAAGTATTTTGTTGAGAAAACAAACATCTTCAATTGCCCAACACTGTACTGAGTGAAGTAAGTTATTTCAGTTCTAGGAATGAGTTTCTTTTCCTACGAAGATGTCTGAGTGCAGCAAGTTCAAACTTTCCTTGTTAATGTAATCTAAAAGATGTCCAAGATAGTAGCTTCATACATTTGTAAAGTACTTTGTTGAGAAAAACAAACATCTTCATTGCCGAACATTTATCTGTGTGAAATAAGCAAGTTCGGTTCTAGTAATGAGTTGCTTTTTCGAAGAAGGTTGAGTGCAGCAAATTCAAACTTTCCAGTTTGTGTAATCTAGCAAGATGTACAAGTTAGTAGATTCGCCTCATTTCTAAAGTAGTTTCTTTTAGAAAAAAAACATCTTCAGTTCCAAACACTGTACTGTGTGAAATATGTTAATTCGGTTCCAGGAATCAGTTTCCTTTTCCACAAAGATGGTTGAGTGCAGCAAGTTCAAACTTTCCTTGTTAATGTAATCTAAAAAGATGTCCAAGTTAGTAGATTCGCCTCATTTCTAAAGTAGTTTGTTGAGAAAACAAACATCTTCATTGCCGAACATTTTACTGTGTGAAATAAGCTAATTCGGTTCTAGGAATCAGTTGCTTTCCTACAATGAAGGTTGAGTGCCGGAAGTTCAAACTTTCCTGGTAATGTAATCTAAAAAGATGCACAACTTAGTAGATTCGCCTGATTTCGACAGTAGTTTGTTTGGAAAACAAACATCTTCATTACTGAACACTGTACTATGTGAAATAAGCTATTTGGTTCTAGGGAATGACTTGATTTCCTACAAAGAAGGTTGAGTGCAGCAAGTTCAAACTTTCCTAGTTTGTGTAATCTAACAAGATGTACAAGTTAGTAGATTCACCTCATTTCTAAAGTAGTTTCTTTAGAAAACAAACATCTTCATTGCTAACACTGTACTGTGTGAAATAAGTTAATTTGATTCTAGGAATCATTTTCCTTTCTACGAAGTTGGTTGAGTTTAGCAAGTTCAAACTTTCCTTGTTAATGTAATCTAAAAAAGTTGTCCAAGTTAGTAGGTTACACTCATTTGTAAAGTAGTTTCTTGAGAAAACAAACATCTTCATTGCCAAACGTTGTACTGTGTGAAATAAGCTAATTCGGTTCTAGGAATCAGTTGCTTTCCTACAAAGAATGTTCAGTGCAGCAAGTTCAAACTTTCCTTGTTAATGTAACCTAAAAAAGATGCACAACTTAGTAGATTCGCCTCATTTATAAAGTAGTTTGTTTAGAAAACAAACATCTTCATTACCCAACAATGTACTGGAAATAAGCTAGTTCGGTTCTAGGAATCAGTTCCTTTCTACGGTAAGAAGGTTGGTGGAGCAGTTGAAACTTTCCTAGTTTGTATAATCTAACAAGATGTCCAAGTTAGCAGATTCGCCTCATTTCTAAAGTAGTTTCTTTAGAAAAGAAACATCTTCAATAATGAACACTATACTGTGTGAAATAAGTTAATTCAGTTCTAGGAATCAGTTTCTTTTCCTACTAAAGATGGTTGAGTGCAATTTCAAACTTTCCTTGTTAATGTAATCTAAAAGATGTCGAAGTTAGTAGATTCACCTCATTTCTAAAGTAGTTTCTTTAGAAAACAGACATCTTCACTGCCTAACAGTGTACTGTGTGAAATAAGGTAATTTGGTTCTAGGATTCAGTTTCCTTTCTACGAAGATGGTTGAGTTTAGGAAGTTCAAACTTTCCTTGTTAATGTAATCTAAAAAGATGTCCAAGTTAGTAGATTCGCCTCATTTGGAAAGTAGTTTGTTGAGAAAACAAACATCTTCATTGCCAAACATTGTACTGTGTGAAATAAGCTAATTTCGGTTCTAGGAATCAGTTGCTTTCCTACAAAGAAGGTTGAGTGCAGCAAGTTCAAACTTTCCCTGTTAATGTAATCTAAAAAGATGCACAACTTAGTAGATTCCCTCATCTCTAAAGTAGTTTGTTTGAAAACAAACATCTTCATTTCCAAAACGTTGTACTGTTTGAAATGAGCTAGTTCGTTTCTAGGAATCAGTTGCTTTCTACTGAAAGAAGGTTGAGTGCAGTAAATCCAAACGTTCCTTGTTTGTGTAATCTAACAAGATGTACTACTTGTTTCCCTCATTTCTAAACTACATTTTTTTAGAAAACAAACACCTTCAATGCCAAGTACTGTACTGTGTGAAATAAGTAGTTTCGGTTTTAGGAATCAGATGCTTTCCTAGAGAAACAAACACGAAGGTTGAGTATAGCAATTTCAAACTTTCCTTCTTAATGTAATCTAAAAAGATGTCCAAGTTAGTAGATTCGCCTCATTTCTAAAGTAGTTTGATTAGAAAACAAACATCTTCATTGCTGAACACTGTACTGTGTGAAATAAGCTAGTTCTTGTTCTAGGAATCAATTGCTTTCCTCTGAAGAAAGTTGAGTGCAGCAAGTTCAAACTGTCCTTGTTAATGTAATCTAAAAAGATGTACCACCTGGTAGATTCCTCATTTGTAAAGTAGTTTGTTCAGAAAACAAACGTCTTTATTGCCCAACATTTTACTATGTGAAATAGGCCAATTCAGTTCTAGGAATCAGTTGCTTTCCTAACAAAGAAGGTTGACAGCAAGATCAATCTTTCCTGTTAATGTAATCTAAAATGATGTACAACTTAGTAGATTCCCCTCATTTTAAAGTGGTTTGTTTAGAAAACAAATATCTTCATTACTGAACACTGTACTATGTGAAATAAGCTAGTTTGGTTCTAGAAATCACTTGTTTTCCAAGGAAGTAAAGGTTGAGTACCTCAAGTTCTTACTTAACTTGTTTGTGTGACCTAACAAGATATTCATGTGGGCCAAATTACAGGCATCAGTTCTTTCGCTTCATTTCTAAACTACTTTGTTTAAAAAGACAACATATTCATGGGCCAACGCTGTACTGTGTTAAGTGAAGGTAGTTCTGTCTAGGAATCAGCAAGTTTTTCCTTGTTAATGTAATCTAAAAAGATGGTTGAGTACAGCAAGTTTGTTGAAACTTTCCTTGTTAATGTAATCTAAAAAGATGTCCAAGTTAGTAGATTCACCTCAATTTTAAAGTAGTTTGTTTAGAAAACAACAACACCTTCATTCGACGAAGATGGTTGAGTGCAACACTCTTGTTAATGTAATCTAAAAAGATGAAATTTAATTGTAAAGTATTTTGGTTCTAGCAATGAGTTTCTTTTCGGTTTTACGAGGAATCAAGATGGTTGAGTGCAGCAAGTTCAAACTTTCCTTGATTTTAATGTAATCTAAAAGATGTACAAATTAGTAGATTCACTAACAAGATGTCCAAGTTAGTAGATTCATTTGTAAAGTAGTTTGTTGAGAAAACAAACATCTTCTTTGCGAAATAACACTGCACTAGTTGTGAAATAAGCTCAAACTTTCCGAGTTAATGTTAGGTTCTAGGAATCACTTGCTTTCCTAATAAGAAGGTTGAGTAAACCAGCAAGTTCAAAATTAACGTTTTTGTAAGCTAACAAGATGTACAATTTACTGTGTGAAATAAGTTAGGTTCTTCATTTCTAAACTACTTTGTTAAGAAAACAAACATATTCATTACCCAAAACACCATACTGTGTGAAAGTAGGGTAGTTCGGTTCTAGGAATCAGTTTCTTTCCTACAAAGAAGGTTGAGTGTACAACAAGTTCAAACTTTCCTTGTTAATGTAATCTAAAAAGATGGCCAAGTTAGTAGAGTTTTTGCCTCAATTGTGAAATAAAAGTAGATTGTTGAGAAAAGAAACATCTTCATTGCAGAACACTGTACTGTGTGAAATAAGTTAGTCGAACAATGTTTTAGGCATCAGTTGCTTTCCCTACCAAGAAGGTTGGAGTGCAGTAAGTTCAAACGTTCCTTGTTTGTGTAATTCTAACAAGATGTACTACTTACACGTTTCCCTCATTTCTAAACTACGTTTTTTAGAAAACAAACACCTTCAATGCCAAGTACTGTACTGTGTGAAATAAGTAGTTTCGGTTTTAGGAATCAGATGCTTTCCTACCGAGAAAGGTTGAGTATAGCAATTTCAAACTTTCCTTCTTAATGTAATCTAAAAGATGTCCAAGTTAGTAGATTCGCCTCATTTCTAAAGTAGTTTGATTAGAAAACAAACATCTTCATTGCGAACACTGTACTGTGTGAAATAAGCTAGTGCGGTTCTAGGAATCAATTGCTTTCCTCTGAAGAAAGTTGAGTGCAGCAAGTTCAAACTGTCCTTGTTAATGTAATCTAAAAAGATGTACCACCTGGTAGATTCGCCTCATTTGTAAAGTAGTTTGTTCAGAAAACAAACGTCTTTATTGCCCAACATTTTACTATGTGAAATAGGCCAATTCAGTTCTAGGAATCAGTTGCTTTCCTAAAAGAAGGTTGACTACAGCAAGATCAATCTTTTCCTGGTTAATGTAATCTAAAATGATGTACAACTTAGTAGATTCCCCTCATTTCTAAAGTGGTTTGTTTAGAAAACAAATATCTTCATTACTGAACACTGTACTATGTGAAATAAGCTAGTTTGGTTCTAGAAATCACTTGTTTTCCTACGAAGAAGGTTGAGTACCTCAAGTTCTTACTTAACTTGTTTGTGTGACCTAACAAGATATTCAAATTACATGTGGCTTCATTTCTAAACTACTTTGTTTAGAAAGACAACATATTCATGGGCCAACGCTGTACTGTGTTAAGTAAGGTAGTTCTGTCTAGGAATCGGTTTTTTTCGACGAAGATGGTTGAGTACAGCAAGTTGAAACTTTCCTTGTTAATGTAATCTAAAAAGATGTCCAAGTTAGTAGATTCACCTCAATTTTAAAGTAGTTTGTTTAGAAAACAACCACCTTCATTGCGCAACACTGTACTGAGTGAAGTACGCTATTTTGGTTCTAGCAATGAGTTTCTTTTCGACGAAGATGGTTGAGTGCAGCAAGTTCAAACTTTCCTTCTTAATGTAATCTAAAAAGATGTACAAATTAGTAGATTCGCCTCATTTGTAAAGTAGTTTGTTGAGAAAACAAACATCTTCTTTGCCGAACACTGCACTATGTGAAATAAGCTAGTTCGGTTCTAGGAATCACTTGCTTTCCTAATAAGAAGGTTGAGTAAACCAAGTTCAAAATTAACGTTTTTGTGTAAGCTAACAAGATGTACAATTTACAAGTTTCACTTCATTTCTAAACTACTTTGTTAAGAAAACAAACATATTCATTACCCAACACCATACTGTGTGAAGTAGGGTAGTTCGGTTCTAGGAATCAGTTTCTTTTCGACGAAGATGGTTGACTACAACAAGTTCAAACTTTCCTTGTTAATGTAATCTAAAAAGATGGCCAAGTTAGTAGATTTGCCTCAATTGTAAAGTAGATTGTTGAGAAAAGAAACATCTTCATTGCAGAACACTGTACTGTGTGAAATAAGTTAGTTCGGTTTTAGGCATCAGTTGCTTTCCTACGAAGAAGGTTGAGTGCAGCAAGTTCAAACGTTCCTTCTTAATGTAATCTAAAAAGATGAACAACTTAGGAGATTCGCCTCATTTGTAAAGTATTTTGTTGAGAAAACAAACATCTTCATTGCCCAACACTGTACTGAGTGAAGTAAGCTATTTCAGTTCTAGGAATGAGTTTCTTTTCGACGAAGATGTCTGAGTGCAGCAAGTTCAAACTTTCCTTGTTAATGTAATCTAAAAAGATGTCCAAGATAGTAGCTTCGCCACATTTGTAAAGTACTTTGTTGAGAAAACAAACATCTTCATTGCCGAACATTTATCTGTGTGAAATAAGCAAGTTCGGTTCTAGTAATGAGTTGCTTTTCTACGAAGAAGGTTGAGTGCAGCAAATTCAAACTTTCCGAGTTTGTGTAATCTAGCAAGATGTACAAGTTAGTAGATTCGCCTCATTTCTAAAGTAGTTTCTTTATAAAAAAAACATCTTCAGTTCCAAACACTGTACTGTGTGAAATATGTTAATTCGGTTCCAGGAATCAGTTTCCTTTCTACGAAGATGGTTGAGTGCAGCAAGTTCAAACTTTCCTTGTTAATGTAATCTAAAAACATGTCCAAGTTAGTAGATTCGCCTCATTTGTAAAGTAGTTTGTTGAGAAAACAAACATCTTCATTGCTAACATTTTACTGTGTGAAATAAGCTAGTCGGTTCTAGGAATCAGTTGCTTTCCTACAATGAAGGTTGAGTGCAGGAAGTTCAAACTTTCCCTGGTAATGTAAATAAAAAGATGCACAAGTTAGTAGATTCGCCTGATTTCGACAGTAGTTTGTTTGGAAAACAAACATCTTCATTACTGAACACTGTACTATGTGAAATAAGCTATTTCGGTTCTAGGAATGACTTGCTTTCCTACAAGAAGGTTGAGTGCAGCAAGTTCAAACTTTCCTAGTTTGTGTAATCTAACAAGATGTACAAGTTAGTAGATTCACCTCATTTCTAAAGTAGTTTCTTTAGAAAACAAACATCTTCAGTACCGAACACTGTACTGTGTGAAATAAGTTAATTCGATTCTAGGAATCATTTTCCTTTCTACGAAGTTGGTTGAGTTTAGCAAGTTCAAACTTTCCTTGTTAATGTAATCCAAAAAGTTGTCCAAGTTAGTAGGTTACACTCATTTGTAAAGTAGTTTCTTGAGAAAACAAACATCTTCATTGCCAAACGTTGTACTGTGTGAAATAAGCTAATTCGGTTCTAGGAATCAGTTGCTTTCCTACAAAGAATGTTCAGTGCAGCAAGTTCAAACTTTCCTTGTTAATGTAACCTAAAAAGATGCACAACTTAGTAGATTCGCCTCATTTATAAAGTAGTTTGTTTAGAAAACAAACATCTTCATTACCGAACAATGTACTATGGGAAATAAGCTAGTTCGGTTCTAGGAATCAGTTCCTTTCCTACGAAGAAGGTTGAGTGGAGCAGTTGAAACTTTCCTAGTTTGTATAATCTAACAAGATGTCCAAGTTAGCAGATTCGCCTCATTTCTAAAGTAGTTTCTTTAGAAAAGAAACATCTTCAATACCGAACACTATACTGTGTGAAATAAGTTAATTCAGTTCTAGGAATCAGTTTCTTTCCTACAAAGATGGTTGAGTGCAGCAATTTCAAACTTTCCTTGTTAATGTAATCTAAAAAGATGTACAAGTTAGTAGATTCGCCTCATTTCTAAAGTAGTTTCTTTAGAAAACAGACATCTTCACTACCGAACAGTGTACTGTGTGAAATAAGGTAATTTGGTTCTAGGATTCAGTTTCCTTTCCTACAAAGATGGTTGAGTTTAGGAAGTTCAAACTTTCCTTGTTAATGTAATCTAAAAAGATGTCCAAGTTAGTAGATTCGCCTCATTTGGAAAGTAGTTTGTTGAGAAAACAAACATCTTCATTGCCAAACATTGTACTGTGTGAAATAAGCTAATTCGGTTCTAGAAATCAGTTGCTTTCCTACAAAAAGGTTGAGTGCAGCAAGTTCAAACTTTCCCTGTTAATGTAATCTAAAAAGATGCACAAGTTAGTAGATTCCTCATTTCTAAAGTAGTTTGTTTAGAAAACAAACATCTTCATTGCAACACATTGTACTGTTTGAAATGAGCTAGTTCGTTTCTAGGAATCAGTTGCTTTCCTACGAAGAAGGTTGAGTGCAGTAAGTTCAAACGTTCCTTGTTTGTGTAATCTAACAAGATGTACAACTTAGTACGTTTCCCTCATTTTAAAACTACGTTTTTAGAAAACAAACACCTTCAATGCCAAGTACTGTACTGTGTGAAATAAGTAGTTTCGGTTTTAGGAATCAGATTCTTACCTACAAAAAGGTTGAGTACAGCAAGTTCAAACTTTCCCTGTTAATGTAATCTATAAAGATGCACAACTTAGTAGATTCGCCTCATTTCTAAAGTAGTTTGTTTGAAAACAAACATCTTCATTACCGAACATTGTACTATGTGAAATAAGCTAGTTCGGTTCTAGGAATCAGTTGCTTTCTACAAAGAAGGTTGAGTGCAGCAAGTTCAAACTTTTCTAGTTTGTGTAATCTAACAAGATGTACAAGTTAGTAGATTCGGCTCATTTCTAAGGTAGTTTCTTTAGAAAACAAACATCTTCATTAATGAACACTGTCCTGTGTGAAATAAGTTAATTCAGGTTTTAGGAATCACTTTGCTTTCTAACGAAGATGGTTGAGTGCAGCAAGTTCAAACTTTCCTTCTTAATGTAATCTAACAAGATGTACAAGTTAGTAGATTCTCCTCATTTGTAAAAAGTAGTTTGTTGAGAAAAACAAACATCTTCATTGCCAAACATTGTAATGTGTGAAATAAGCTAATTAGGTTCTAGGAATCAGTTGCTTTCTTCCAAAGAAGGTTGAGTGCAGCAAGTTCAAAATTTCCTTTTCAATGAAATCTGAAAAAGATCCACAACCTAGTACATTCGCCTCATTTCTAAAGTCGTTTGCTTAGAAAACAAACATCTTCATTACCGAACACTGTACTATGTGAAATGAGCTAGTGAGGTTCTAGGAATCCTTGCTTTCCTACAAAGAAGGTTGAGTGCAGAGAGTTCATACTTTCCTTGTTTGTGTAATCCAACAAGGTGTACAAGTTAGTAGATTCGCTTCATTTCTAAAGTAGTTTCTTTAGAAAACAAACATCTTCATTACCAAACAGTGTGCTGTGTGCAATAAGTTAATTCGGTTCTAGGAATCAATTTCCTTTCTACGAAGATGGTTGAGATTAGCAAGGTAAAACTTTCCTTGTTAATGTAATCTAAAAGGATGTCCAAGTTAGTAGATTCGCCTCATTTGTAAAGTAGTTGTTGAGAAAACAAACATCTTCATTGCAGAACTTTGTACTGTTTGAAATAAGCTAATTCGGTTCTGGGATTCAGTTGCTTTCCTACAAAGAAGGTTGAGTGCAGGAAATTCAAACTTTCCTTGTTAATGTATTCTAAAAAGATGCACAACTTAGTAGATTCGCATCATTTCTAAAGGAGTTTGGTTAGAAAACAAACATCTTCATTACCGAACACTGTACTATGTGAAATAAGCTTGTTCGGTCTAGGAATCACTTGCTTTCCTATGAAGAAGGTTGAGTGCAGCAAGTTCAAACTTTCGTAGTTTGTGTAATCTAACAAGATGTACACATTAGTAGATTCGCCTCATTTCTAATGTAGTTTCTTTAGAATACAAACATCTTCAGTAGTGAAC
>JAEOAD010002627.1:0-58742 GCA_036365145.1 Orientallactaga sibirica
CTGGTCTCGAGAAAAAGATGGCTCATAGACAGTGAAGACTCAGAAAGTCTTTCCTACAACTCCAAGGGGCCTGGATGCCTTCTGACTTTTTTTCGATGTAGGGTTTCACTGCAGCTCATGCTGACCTGGAATTCATTATGTATTCTCAGGGTGGCCTTGAACTCACAGCAATCCTTCTACCTCTGCTTCCAAGTGCTGGGATTAAGGTGAGCACCACCATACCTGGCTGGCATCTGAACATTAATTTGTTGTGGAGGTGAGATAGACACCTAGGCTGATCTTGAACACAATACATAGCAAAGACGACTGCAACTCAGGCCTCGACTTCTCAAATGCTGGAATTCCTGGCGGTGCATCACATTTGACTCTTGGAGATAAATATGTTTTAATTTTTAAATTAATTAATTTTGTTGTTATTTATTTTTGTTTTCCAAGGCAGGGTCTCACTCTAGCCCAGGCTGACCTGGAATTCACTCTATATTCTCAGGGTGGACTTGAACTCATGGCAATCCTCCTACCTCTGCCTGCAGAGTGCTGGGATTAAAGGCGTGCGCCACCACGCCTGCAAATTTTTTAATTTATTTAATTAAATGGAGTGAGAGGGGAGAGAGAGTGGGCATCAGGGCCCAATGAGCAGCGAAATGAGAGACCCTCCTATCTCAAAAAGGTAGACAGTCGTAAAGGAGGAAGATACCCTGCTAAAAATATGGCGGTCACTACCCATTAGAGCCAGACCTACCTCCCTAGAAAAAAAAGAAAACAAGTGTAACTTGCCTAAAGTAGGGGTCTTTTATATTCAGTGATGATCAATACTGGACAGAGAGATTTCAAGTAGAGTCGCCCTAGGGCTCCTCCATCCCTCCCACCATACACATGTGTCCTCTCTCCCAGCATCCTGCGTCCCTGCGCTCCCAATCTATTTGACTCCATTTTGGTGCAATTCCACACATAAACAGTACCACCATAGTTCCAGCAGGTGGCAGTCAGCACCCCTCCAAGAGACACAGACTTGGTGTGTGTGTGTGTGTGTGTGTGTGTGTGTGTGTGTGTGTAGATTTCTTTGCTCTTGTTTTGACATTTTCTTCTTATTTTAAGGCATCTCATTTTATTTCTATAATTTGCTTACTTCCTTGGGTGTGAATATAGACACATGCACCATGTATTTGTTTAATTATTTGCAAGCAAAGAAACAGAAAACTGAGGTGGAGGTGGAATGGGAACACCGCCCTCTAGCTCAGGATAGACTCAAAATCTCTTGTTCGGTCCAGCCCAGGATGGCTTGGAACTCACAGGGATCCTCCTAAATTCCTGAGCCCCTCCTGGGTGCTGGGATTAAGGGCGTGTGCCACCACACCCAACTCTGGTTTCCTTTTTTTTTTTAACTTTTATTTATTTCTTTATTTTTATTTATTTGTTTGGTTTTTCGAGGTAGGGTTTCATTCCAGCTCAGGCTGACCTGGAATTCATTATGTAGTCTCAGCGTGGCCTTGAACTACCCGCGATCCTCCTACCTTTGCCTCCTGGGTGCTGGGATGGAAGGCATGAGCCACCATGCCTGTCTTTAAACTCTGATCTCCATTTTTTTTTGGTTTTTCAAGGTAGGGTCTCACCACTTTGGGCCAGGCTGACCTGGAATTCACTATGGAGTCTCAGGGAGGCCTCGAACTCACAGCGATCCTCCTACCTATGCCTCCCCAGTGCTGGGATTAAAGGCGTGCGCCACCACGCCCTGCTTTTTGATCTCCATTTTTAGCTCTTGGAGTTCCAGGCCAGCTTGGATAAATAGAAATAAATAGATAAATAGAAAATGGGTACAACAGGGCCTCCAGGCACTGCATATGCACGTGCCGTTTGTGCACATGGCTCTCTTGTGGGTACTGGCGTATCTAATCTTGCTTAGGAGGCCAGCAACCTTCACCATGGAGCCATCTCTCTAGCCTTCCTTTTTTTTGGTCTTTTGGGTTGTTTTGTTTTGTTTTTGGAGGTAGGGTCTCACGCTAGCCCAGACTGACCTGGAATTCACTATGTAGTCTCAGAGTGTATTCTTATTTATTATTGAGGGAGAGGGAAAGAGAGGGAGAATGGGCACAACAGGGCCTCTGGGCACTACAAACACACTCCAGATGTAGGCGCCATTTTGTGCACGTGGCTGCGTGTGAGTTTTCTGCCTGCTTGTTGAAATGTAGGCCGAGCTGGCCATAGTGATGTCACGTTATGGATGTTGCTCAGTCCTTGAAAAAACTGCTAGTGTATTGTAATGTTAAATGTTAAAGTGATTTCCTAAAATATGTTCCTAAAATCTAAAATTTCCAAAAATTATTTATCTTTAAATAAAACTTTACTGTCATTTGTTTTAAGTGTAAAAGTTAACAAATTGGACGTCATTGTTTTAAGAAAAGCGGGAAGAAGAGGAAAATAAAATTCAAGAGAAGAAAATACAGATCTATGGAGGTGAGGGTCAGGCTCTTGAGTGCATTTCCTTTTCCTTTTCCTTTTTATTTTGAATGCATTTTTCTTTTTCTTTCTTTTTTAAAAATTTCCTTTTTATTTTTAGAATGCATTTTTCGAGCAGGAACCTTTAGATGCTGAGCCCTCTCTCCAGACAATGTATACAATTTTTGGAGTGGCTGGCTATCTTTTTCACCCTTAGAAATATAGGTAGCCTGATGAACAAGCTGGCTACTCCTCATTTTGCTGGCTCCATGAAAACATCAAGCCCTGTGAGTCTGGGTGGGACAGAAAGGCCAAGAGGGGTGTATGTGTGTGTGTATCTGCCTGCGGCAATGACAGCCTGCCCTGGGGCAGGTGTTGGGCTCCGATGAGGCAGGCCATGCTGGTTAAGACATCATGTGGCACTTGTTGTTTAGGCCATCCTCCCCGCTGTGCCCCACCCCTAGCAGCAACAGTGTGACTTCTGCTTTTTTTTGAGTTAGGGTCTCACTCTAACTCAGGCTGACCTAGACTTCATTATGTAGTCTCAGGGTGGCCTCGAACTCATGGACATCCTCCTACCTCTGCCTCCCAAGTGCTGGGATTAAAGGCATGCACCACCACACCCGGCTTGACTTCTGCTTTTATTTGAGGGGAGGGCAAGGAGAGAAGAGCAACCCATCCTAGTGATATTAGCCAAATGCCTTCCTGGGACTGGGGTGCCATCTAGAGGTTGCTGTTTGAAACTTGAGACAGTGAAAGTCCGGAAAACAGGCCCTCATGCACACCAGCCACACTTGTGCAGAGTTCACTCTGTAGCCCCAGAGGGGCCTGGAACTCACGGAAACCCTCCTAAGTCAGCATCTGGAGCGAGTGAGCACTGGAGTGAAAGGGCTTCGCCACCATGTTAGGCTGCTTTGTGATCTTTATCTAAATTACTATGTGTCCTTTTAAAAAAAGATATTTTCTGAATGGTCAACAGAGATAACCTGTAGGATTTTTCATTCTGTCCTCACACCCCCTTCTTACTCTTACTGCTACTTTCTTTTATTTTGTTTTCTTTCTCTTTTTCTTCTTTCGTTTTTTGGAAGTAGAGTCTTACTCTAGCCCAGGCTGACCTGGACTTCAGCCTATGTAGTCTCAGACTGGCCTTGAACTCATGGCAACCCTCCTACCTCTGCCTCCCGAGTGCTGGGATTAAAGGCGTGTGCCACCACAGCCAGATTTTTACTTTCTTTTCTTATCTATCATTTATAGTTATTTATTTAAAGAGATGAGAAATGGTAGACCATGGAGAGAGACATACAGAGAGATGATAGATAGATAGATAGATAGATAGATAGATAGATAGATGATAGATGATAAAAAGGAATGGATGAGAATGAACAAATGGTGAGTCTTCTGCCACTGCAAACGAACTCCAGTCTCATGTTTAACCCACTGTTGTGGGTTCCGTGTGTGTGTGTGTGTGTGTGTGTGTGTGTGTATGTTCTTCTTCCCTTCTTTTTTAAGTATTTTAAATGTATTTTTATATTTGTTTATTTGAGAGAAAGAGAAAGAGAGAGAGAGAGAGAGAGAGAGAGAGAATGGGCACACCAGGCCTTCAGCCATTGCAAACAAACTCCAGATGCATGTGCCCCCTTATGCATCTGGCTTACGTATTTCTCCGGGCATGGGGAGGGCGTTTGGTGTACATGCCAGCCTTCTACTGTCTCCTACATACTGTTGGTTCTGTAACGGGAGTTACCCGGTACTCGTCAGAAACCGCTATGAAAAAAAATGTTTAATTTTACACAGATGACTTGTAGGATTTTCATGTGGGAGAACGAATGCTAGGCTCTCCTGCCACTGCAAAGGGAACTAACTCAAGACACAAGTGCCACGTCATGTACCTGCTTTTACATGGTTAGTGGGGAATTGAACCCCACCTTTAAGTAACTATGGGATCATCCACCTCTATCTCCCCAGCCCATTCTTTCTCCTCCTCCTCCTCCTCCTTCCTTTAACCGCTGCTGTGATTCTTCTAGTTGCCATGCAGGTTTTTCTAAGTAAAATAAAATTGACATTTCTTAAAAGTGGAGCTTGCTTTGTGATGGACATGGTTTGTTTCTTCTGTCTCTCCTATGGATTTTTAGGTGAACACTCTTAAAGAAACAAGCACTCACAACGTGATGCCCACATGTCAGAGTTCTTCACAATACGTTGGGAAGTGAAAAGAAAAAAAATGTCTTTTCCATTCTCTTTCTCTCTTTCTTTCAAGCGGGAGTGTGGGGATGCATAGTGCCACCTGCCACTCCCATCCTGTCACGAGTCTCTTGAGAGAGAGAGAGAGAGAGAGAGAGAGAGAGAGAGAGCCTTTACCTCCTACCCTGTCCTGTACCTCACTGACGCTTTGCCTCTGCCTGCGCCGCCCCCGCCGCCCCTTCTTCCCATTCTTCACTGGGCGAAGGGAGGGCGGTTGGGGTACATGCTAGCCTTGTCTGTGTCTACTACGTAATTTTCGGTTCCGCACCCACAGTCCGTTGGGACCCCAGACACGATTTCTGTATCCAGCAGGGACTCCCCAGAAACAGCTAAAAAGCAGATATCTTGTGGGGTTTTCAACTGGGAGAATGAATGCGGGAGCATCCCATCACTACAAACGGATGATATTTTCATCTTTTTATATTGTTTTTATTGATGGAAGTTGTCAGTTAAAGAAGTCTTTTCCTCCCCTTCCTTCCCTCGCTCCCTTCCTTCCTTCCTTCCTTCCTTCCTTCCTTCCTTCCTTTAATCGGGAGAGTGTAAGGGACTGAGGGGCTGGTTTCTGTTCTCTCAGGCTGTCTGACAGCTTCATTCATTGAGCTCTATCTACTTTTGGTCTGGCAAGGTGGCTCAGTGGTTAGGGTGCCTGCCAGCGGAGCCCAAAGACCCGGGTTTGAATCCCCAGGTCCCAAAGCACAAAGCGGTGCCCGTGGTCCCTGGGAGGCCGTGGCTTGCGATGTTCCCATTCTCTCTCTCTCACCAATAAGTGGTGAAATGATAAAACGAACAAATAGATATATATAATCAATCAATAAAACAACAAATAAATTATTATGATAAATGAATATAATGAACGAATAAGGATCAATGTTAAACAAACAAATATAAATAATAAAAATAGCAGGGCATGGTGTTGCACTCCTTTAATCCCAGCACTGGGAGGCAGAGGTAGGAGGATATCTGTGAGTTCGAGGCCACCCTGGAACTACAAAGTTAATTCCAGGTCAGCCTGGCCCAGAGTGGTGGGACCCTACCTCGAAAAACAAAAAACCAAAAACAAAAAAAAAGAAAAAACAAAATAATAAAAATAAAACAATAAATACATATGATAAATAAATATTATAAATAAATCAGTATAAATATTAAGTAAATGAGTATAACCAATAAATAAGAAAAGCAATAAGTAAATATATAGATATATATAAATATAATAAACAAATAAGGGTGACTATTAAATAAATGAACATAAATGATAAATAAATAAATGAATACACATAATAAATAAAATAATAAATAAATATAATAAACAAATAAGGATTAAATACTAAATAAATGAATATAAATAATAAATAAATATAATAAATACATATAATAATCAAATAAGGATAAATATTAAACACACAATTATAAACAATAAATACTAAATCAACGAATATAAATAATAAGTAAAGATATAACAATAATTTAATATGATAAGTAAGTAAATGTAATAAATCAGTATGAATATTAAACAAGCGAATATAAATAATAAATAAAACAATAAATACATATGATAAATAAGGATAAATATCAAAAAATGAATATAAATAATAAATAAAACAATAAATAAATATAATTACTAAATAAGTATAATAAACAAAGCAGTAAAATATTAAATAAACGAATATAAAAAATAAATAAGGATAAATACTAAATAAATGAATGTAAATAATAAGTAAATATCAATAATAAAGAAATAAAGACAAATAATAAGTATAATAAACAAAGCAGTATAAATATTAAATAAACAAATATTAAAAATAAACAACCATAATAAATAAGGATAAATACTAAATAAATGAATGTAAATAATAAATAAATATCAATAATAAATAAAGACAATAATAAATAAATTTAAATAGCAAATAAATCTAAATAATAATAAATAAATGTAAATAATAAATGAATAAATCACTGTAATTTTTTTGTTTGTTTTTGTTTTTGAGATAAGTCTCACCACTCTGGCTCAGGCTGACCTGGAACTAACTTTGTAGTCATCTCAGGGTGGCCTTGAACTCACAGTGATCCTCCTCCCACGGCCTCCTGAGTGCTGGGATTAAAGATGTGTGTCACCATGCCCAGCAATAACTACAAATTATTAAAGGAAGAAATAAAGATAAAGAAATCTTAAAAGGCCATATGGCTGGCATCCTGGCTCAAGGCCTGTCCAGTGCACAACCTCTCTGTGTGTCTAATAAGTAAATAAATGAAAATGCATATTTAAAAAATACTTTAGTTACTTATTGATTAGAGAGAGAAAAGAGAGGGACAGAGAGACGCAGAAGAGAGGAGGAATGGACACGCCAGGGCCTCCAGCTGCTGCAAATGAACTCCAGACCCATGCACTACACTGTGTATCTGGCTTACGTGGGTCCTGGAGAGTCGCACCTGGATCCTTAGGCCGCAGGCATGTCCCTTAACTGCTGAGCCATCCCTCCAGCCCAAGTTCATTTGTTTATTATTATTATTATCATCATCATCATTATTATGATTACCATTGAGGTCAGGTGTGGCTCTAGGCCAGTCTGACCCATAATCCACTCTGTCGTCTCAGGCTGGCCTCAAACTCATGGCCGCTGAAAGGAATGCTTCAAATTCCAGAATTGGCTCTCTGCCAGCAAATAGGTAGAAGATCACCCTTCTTGCTGGTTCAGAGCCTGCTTCCTGCATGAACCTAAATAAAAAGAACAGGCTTTTGAGTACGTGACTCTGGCCTAATGAGATAACCAAAAAATGAACTAACTGCTTATCTGGCTTCTGTGAACTGCTTGCACCATAAAAGGAAAGATTGTAATGTAAAAGTATATAGATAGAGGTGTAGGACAATAAGAAAATGTAAGCAAGAAAAGCAAGAACTAAAGTAACGCCATGACAGACTTTCAGAATATTCACAGGCCTGAGTTTCTATTTCCAGAAGGAGCTGACACAGCACTTCTGCAGTTGCTGGAAAAACTCCAAACTGATAAGTATTCAAAATAATCCTTGAAATGAGCCAATCATAAGAAACTCAGCAAACGTTTATACATACTTGTGGCCCTCCTAATATAGAAAGTATATTCAAAATGCCCCAGCAACCAAATAACCAATGAGCTTATTACATGTACCTTCTTACTAGCTGTTAACCAATCATGTTAAGAATTTTCCTCTTCTTTGTCTAAACCCAATAAAAGCTGCCTTAGTTCTGCACTAGGGGTCCCAGTCTTCTCCCTGCGTGGTGAACGACTGGGGGCCCCAGCGCGCTGGAATAAAAATCCCTCTTGCAATTTGCATCAAGATCGTTTCTTGGGGTGATTTGGGGTGTCGCCTTTCCTGAGACAGAGCCCAGGGAGTTCCCGATTTGGTCTTACAGCCGCCACCCTCCTCCTCCTTCTAAGCAAGTTGACTGCAATTTTCTTATTTTTTATTTTATTTTATTTATTCTATAATTTATATAATAATTTAACATTGTATTTAAATTTTTATTTTGGTATTTATAATTTATCTTATTATTTATTTTATTGCTTTATGTTACTTCTTAATTTAATTTAATTAATTTTATTATTTATTTAACTTTCTATTTCATTATTATTTTATTTTACTTTTTAAATTTAATTTTATCATTTATTTTTTAATTTTTATTATTGGTATTGTTGTTATTATTAATATGGGTCTTTGAGGTCGGGTGTGGCTGTAGGCCAGGCTGACCTGGAACCCACTGTGTGTTCTCAGGCTGCTCTTGAACTTGGGGCCCAGACCAAAGTCTGAGCAAAGGCAAGACCAGCTGCGACAAAAACAAATTGAACATCTTTTCCCAGGTCCAACTCTTTGGCTCCAAGAAGAGGCACAGAAGGCACAGAAGAAGATCAGGTGGGGCTTTTGGCTTTTGACATGTCCCCCCTTAGATTTCAGGACGGTGGAGGGGTTGGGGTGGCCATGTAAGGGGAATTTGAAGCCCAGCTTGTGGGCATGAAGCCGCCTAGCGGTGTGCATGCATGTGAAGGCGATGGCTTTCTTGCCTTTGTTAGTGTAATGGGCTTGCTGCAGTGCTATTGCCCTGGGACAGGCGCAGAGTCCCAAAGCATATCCTATCCTGGATGTATCCCCTGAGCGTCAGATATGTAGTGTGTGTGTGTGTGTGTGTGTGTGTGTGTGCGTGTGCGCGCGCGTGCGTGCGCGTGCGCGTGCGGGCGCACGCTCCTGCCCGCTTCCCAGGCTTTGGGAAGGCGTGACCGGGACACGGGGACAAGCAGTCAAATGTGTACTTTGGAAATTGCCTGAGGTGAGCTGAGCGGACATCATTCCTGCTCTCTGTGTTTGGTCCTATGAAGGCAGGCCAGCTTCTCAGTGATCCTGAAGCTGTCTGCTACACCCCCATCGTTGCCTGAAGGGAAAAATGGAGGAAAGTAGATCTGAGCACTAAAGACTACTTTCAGAACTACATAGCTAGAGACAGCTAAGTCATAGACAAGGCCTTTGATTTAAGGACTGAAGAGCTTTACACATTTTAAGAATGCTTCCTAGGCTAAGAAGAGGAAATCATCTTCCATGATTCTTCCAAAGCTCTTGGTTCCTAAGATTAAAGACCCTCTATGTCAGATGATTTTTCTGTTTTTGCAAACTCCTGTATTACCGAGTTGATATTAAAGTTTCATAATGAATCTCAGATGCCCTTTCATGGATAAGATTCTATATTTTATTTTAATTTATTTATTGACTTGAGAGACTGAGAGAGAGAAATAGGCAGATAGAGTGAGAGAAAGAGAACAGGTGTGTCAGGGCCTCCAGCCACTGTATATGAATTTCAGATGTATGCATCACCTTGTGCACCTGGTTTATGTGGGTCTGGGTAATTGAACCTGGGTCCTTTGGCTTTGGAGGCAAGGGCCTTCATTGCAAAGCCATCTCATCTCCAGCTCTATGCATGCATTCTATTTAAAACAACAATCCAAATGAATATTTTACTAGAATTAAATAATCAACATTAATACATAGTGATTAATAATAAAACATTCCTCAAGTTATATTACAAAGTGATGTTTGGGGAAGGTATTAATGGAAGTATATTACTCTGTTTTCTTTGGAACAATGGGCACTGTTAAAGGGAAGTTTATGGTAAGCTACCAATGAACCCCACCTGGTCAAGTTTTGCCCTGTCAATTTTTTTTAAATATTTTATTATTCATTTATTTATTTGAGAGAGAGAGAGAGATACAGAAATAGGCAGAGAGAGAGAGAGAGAGAGAGAGAGAGAGATACAGAAATAGGCAGAGAGAGAGAGAGAGAGAGAGAGAGAGAGAGAGAATGGGTGCGCCAGGGCCTCTAGCCGCTGCAAACGAACTCCAGATGCATGTACCCCCTCGTGCATCTGGCTTACGTGGGTCCTGGGGAATCGAGCTTTGAACCAGGGTCCTTAGGCTTCATAGGCAAGCGTTTAACCGCTAAACCATCTCTCCAGCCCTGCCCTGTCAATTTTTAATGTCTAGTTCCAAATACGAAAAATATATGTGTCTTTTGATCTGGTGTTCATATATCTTTCCTGGAAAGGAAAAGTATAAAAAGAATTGAGGGTTCATTGGGCTGTGTGTCTTACTAAGTGTGCTGTGCTAAACACATCAAGATCACACTGTATGTAATCATTTTAGGAGATATACAACACAAACATGTACAAACAAAACCCAGGCTCCATTTGTTACTATAGATCTTTAAATATAGGTCTAATTATTCCATTCCTACCTATGCATAGCTTCTGCCTTTCGTTGCCTTAGAACTCCCACTGAAAATGCATGACATTTCTGTGTACTAATGACATCGGAAAACTATTAAAGAACATAGCCTGATGATGATAATCTTTGTTTAGTCAGAGTAATGCACAGAATGGTAAGTCAATCGAAGGTACATATTACCACAACTCGATTCACGCACACGGAAATTATCTCAAAAGAAATAGCAGATTAGTGGTGCTTGACTCTAGGCTTGATTTTTAAGAGAGGGGAAGTTGAGGGCTAACTTCACTTCCCCATTTAGGGTATGTATACAGAAACCATCAAAAACAGAGCGCTTAATGATTAATCTATCAATATGAAAGTATAGCCATTCAAATACACATATATTTCCTCCCTCAAGCCAAACAAGTTTGGGCATTCATTTTAACTCATTAATTAAATGAGTCGAGTAGGATTATAGGTTGTATTTTTCAACTGTCAGTCATTTGTATAGCACTTCATTAATCTGTATTACTTGTATTACACTTTTATTTTTTTCAATTTTTCTTATCTGATTTTCTCATTGAATTCCATATAATTGTTTTTCTGTTATTTTAACTTGAAATGGTAAGCAAGAACATGATAACAAATGATTTCATAGTTTCCCAAATATATCCATTTCTAAAAACATGTTTGATGTTATACATTTAAGCTTATGTGACCTAGATTTATTATAATAGCGTCAGTCCAATAAAACTTCATAATGTGCAAATTAGAACTTATAATTTATTTATTTATTTATTTACTTATTTATTCACTCACTCATTCATTCATTTATTTATTTATTTTGGTTTTTCCAGGTAAGGTTTCACACTAGTCCAGCTGACCTGAAATTCACTCTCTAGTCTCAGGGTGGCCTTGAACTCACAATCATCCTCCTACCTCTGTCTCCTGAGTGCTAGGATTAAAGGCAAGCACCACCACGCCCAGCTAAATTATTTATTTTTTTTGAAAAGAAAACAAATGATAGGCATTTCATAATGACGGTTTATTGTATCTGCTTTGGGTACAATGAAGGCTATGTTAAATGGATAAGTTTCCCTTTCTCTTCAAATCTGTAATAATATTACCAGTTATATATGCCAATTCTCTAATTTTCTTTAAAATAATATCTTTATTAATTAGCCTGTTAGAGAAATAACTCTATCTTAAGTGATGAAGAAGTGTGGCTATAGAGTAGAATACATCAAACACTGCGTGCCAACTAGGTGCACAGCTCTGAGAAAATGATCCTTTTAATGTAGAAAGAATCTGTTTTCAGTAGACACAAAGAGAATAAGTAATAAGGAAATGCATTCATTAACAACTTCAAAACTATGATTGAAATTGAAGAATTTTTAGTATTTATTAAATATGCTTTGAAAACACAAATGCAAGTAATTGCTTTCTCCCTGAAATTTTTTTCATCTTACCCTTCAATCTGTGAAGAAATAGTCCACAATTAGAGAAACCAAAGCTATGCTGACCAAGGTGATACATGTTTGTAATGCTAGCACTATGGAGGATGAGGCAGGGAGACTGCCCACAGTTCAGCAAGGCCAGTCTGAGCTACATAGCAAATATCACACCAGTTAAGGAAAGAAGCAACACCTTGTCTCAAAATAAAACAGATAAACTAAAACAACAAAGCATGCAGAAAGATAGTGGTTATCTCTAAGTTTTTCTCTGATATAACTTATTCATTATTTTATCTACAAGACTAACCTCTTGACACATCTTGGACAGGATTTATGAAATACTGATTCTATCTTGAATATCTGAAACAAATATTGGACTAATATGGATGACCAGCCATATCACATTTAGTGCTGTCTTCCAGGTTTTAGGGATTTTTGTTTGTTTGTTTGTTTGTTTGTTTGTTTGTTTGTTTGTTTGTTTGTTTTGCATGTGTGTTTTTGAATCAGGCTTCACAGAAATTTGGAGTTCATAAGGAAAAATACATGTTCTGCTAGTTAATTCATACCATTATTCAGGAGTAGATAAGACCGTATATAGATGGTTGATGTTTTTTGCTTTTGTTCCTCCTACCTCTTTCAAGCTGTTGGAATTTAAGAATTTTATTTTATTTATTTATTTTTGTTTGTTTGTTTTTCGAGGTAGGGTCTCACTCTGGCCCAAGATGACCTGGAATTAACTATGTAGTCTCAGGGTGGCCTTGAACTCAAGGCGATCCTCCTACCTCTGCCTCCCGAGTGCTGGGATTAAAGGCGTGCGCCACCACGCCTGGCTACATTTATTTTATTTTTATTAAAAATAAAACTCAGAGAGTGGTTAGAAAAAACGCAAAAACCAAGAAAAATCTCAATCTCTCTTCATTTTCTCCTCTGCCTCATTATCTTAACTCTTATGTTAAAGGTTGCTTTAAGAAAACCGAGAAGAGGGCCAGGCATGGTGGTGTGCGCCTTTAATCCCAGCACTCAGGAGGCAGAGGTAGGAGGATTGCCATGAGTTTGATGCCACCCTGAGAATGCATAGTGATTTCCAGGTCAGACTTGGAAGAGAAGGTGCTTTCCTTAGGATTGGGTAAAAGAAATCAAAACATTGGAGATGGGCTAGAGCTAAAAGAGACTGGGCTGTGTATTTCCCAAATACTGCCTATGGCAAACCCTTCAAGCTCACTGCGTGGATTCCCAAACCCAACCCGCTAGAGATGAGGGGGCCTAGGGAGAAAAGGGGGTTTGGCTCACACAAATTGGCATGATATGAAAAATCAGCAAAAACCACTGGGTGACAGTGTGGTGATCAGCTCTGTAGTGGCTGTCCCTGCCCCCATAGCTGGAGCTGAGCCCATCTGTCACCTCTTCTGAGTGGCTGGCAACAGGTGTGGCCATGCAAAATACCTCAGTGGGTGGGGGCTTTATGTCACTCAGGCTGGGGCAGGGGTCTGGCGAACTTCCAGGGCTCCAGCCCAGGCTCCCACTGACCAGCTAAGAGTCAGACACTCAGGGAAGAACCCAGTCCCACTCCTCCCCTTCCCAAAAGTGGAGCCAAGCACAGCTCCTTGAATGCAACTCCCTCTTCCCAGGGCTCTTCCTCCATCAATGTTCACTGCCAAAGCTCTGTCCAGAGGGGCAAGCGAGGGCACCAGCTTTGTGCACCAGGGCAGGACCTTAGGCCTCTACAGGTGTTAGGCTGCGTGACCCTCAGGGCATTTGGGGGATGGGTTGGGTGGGGGAGGCCCTCTGGAGACAATCAGTAGCTGGGCTCCCTGAAGGAGGGGACTGACCTTCCAGGGAGAGGGCCGCCCTGAGGCTGTTGTGCTCTTCAGGAGGGAGGGGAAGGGGGCCTGTGGAGATGAATTCCTGTCTGGTGACTGTGCCTCACACAGGGCAGCAGGAACAGCAATGGGGAGGATGTGAGGATGTTACCTGTTTGATCACAGGTGGAAAGCTGGCACTGGCCAACTTTTGTGATCATCAGGCCTAGAAGTTGCAGGACTAGGGGAAGAGGACAGGGAGGGGGCCAGGGCCGGAGCGCGCTCGCCCGTGCCGCCTCCTCCCCCGCCCGCGCCCGTGGCCTCTCTCCCCAGGGACCGCCCCCCCCCCCGCGCCCGCGCTATCACCCCTCCCTCCTCAGGCACTCTCCGCGCGTGCACAGGGCAGGGGATGCCTCGTGACTCCCACAGGACAGGCTGGTACTTGCCCAGTGTCCTCGGGGCTCAGGGCCAAGAGCACGCCTGAGGGCGGCCCGGTCTCCTCAGCCTGCCGGTCAGTGTAGCGTGTTCTCCCCGCCCGGGGCTGTGGCGTCGGCTCGGACCCAGACTGCCAGCCGCCCATGGGCGCCGGACCACGGCCCTCCTTGGTGGAAACTCGAGTGTGCAGAAGCCCGAGCACAGCGCTGGTCAAGAAGAGCCCAGGACGGTGGCAGCGCAGAGTTGGGGCCCGAGGTGAACCCACCAAGGGCCCCAAAAGAAAGGGTGGTGTGGGCGTCATGGCTGTGGCGCCGGCTGTCACCGCTTGCTCCTCGTCAGAAGAGACAAGCGGCGAGCATGAGAAATCCAATGCCTGCCGGTGTGTCCGCAGCCCGAGCAAAGGCTAGACCAGCTGCGAGAAAAACAAGGTAAAGGTCTTTCCCGGTCCAACTCTGGCTCCAAGAAAAGGCACAGAAGGAGACGAGGTGGGAAGGGGCTTTTGTCTTTTGACATGTCCCCCTTGGATTGGAGGATGGTGGAGGGGTTGGGGCGGCCACGTCAGGGGAGTTTGAAGCCCAG
Source organism: Orientallactaga sibirica (assembly GCA_036365145.1). Classification (NCBI taxonomy): domain Eukaryota; kingdom Metazoa; phylum Chordata; class Mammalia; order Rodentia; family Dipodidae; genus Orientallactaga; species Orientallactaga sibirica. The sequence goes on from JAEOAD010002627.1 coordinate 14,665, forward strand.
CTTGTGCGGATGAGGCCGCCTAGCCTGTGTGCGTGCGTGCGAAGCTGGTGGCTTTCTCGCCTCTGTCACTGTGAAGGGCTTGCTGCAGTGCAACTGCCCTGGGACAGGCGCAGAAACCCACAGCGTATCCTGAACTCTTCTGTTAAAAGTTGCTTTAAGATAACTAAGAAGAGGGCCAGGCGTGGTGGCACAAGCCTTTAAACCCAACACTCTGGAGGCAGAGGTAGGAGGACTGCCACGAGTTGGAGGCCACCCTGAGAATGCATAGTGATTTCCAGGTCAGCCTGGGCTAGAGTGAGACCCTACCTCACACACACACAAAAAAGATAAGTAAGAAGATCTGGAGATGACTCAGTGGTTAAAGGCCCTTGCTTGTAAAGCCTGTTGGCCTATGTTGGGTTCCCAATACCCAGGTAAAGCCAAATGCACATAGTGACACATACATTTAAAGTTTGTTTTAGAGCAAAAGACCCTGGCAAGCCCATGCACGCACTCTTTCTCTTTCTCTCTACTCACAAATCATTTTTAAATATTCCAAAATGACGACAAAGAAGGTTTAGAATAATACAGACTAATGAAGTTCTACAAATAATTCTGAATTTCATTTATCATTATTTCCATTAGATTTTACTATGACCAAACATGGTTTCAGACCTACATTTGTTTTATAGTTGTCAAGTAATGCATAGTAATATATCTTTAAACCAAACCATAAGGAAAAATTTAGTTGTAAGCTTTCAGAATTTTTAATGATGGGCTTATATAATGGGATTGTGATTTATTACTTCTCAAAAATAATTATCATGTTTCATTGTACAGTTTTCTATCAATCTATGAACATTTTGAGCACTGCTGTGAGAAAGGCATCTTCCAAAAATATGACATATATACACGACATACTCAAGATATTACACTTATTTCCTGTACATTGCATTGTCAGATATTAGCACAGAGTCCTGGCTTGAAATCAGTGCAATTAGTTTCCTTTATCTCACATAATAAAAGGGCCCAGCTTTACTATGACAAGTATTGAGTAAAGCACCACCAGTGGCTTGTGGTGGGAACACTTGTACTTTGAACTGTACACTATGTCCTAGCTCCTCTTTGGTAAGTACCCTGATTTTCAGGGAAAGATACACTGTAGGCTTAGCAAAGAGTACTTCCTTCCTCATTAATATTTTTCATCCATGTTATCCTATCTACTGCAGAGAAAATATACGCACAGAAACGAGTGATCCCGACAACACTCTTCTTAAGCATGCACTGACATCTCTATATTTTTGTTTATGGAAATAACTGACCAATTTATCATCCTCAGTAAACTTACAAAACAGGAAAAAAATTGTCAGCCTTGGTCCATGACTCCTGAGAGAAAGGTGCACAGGCTATTTTCAAAAGATGTGTGTGATAAGCACTATGCTTTAAAAATGTACTGTCTTCTTTTCGTTCATGGTGTGGGAGGGAGTAGACAGCTAGTAGTGGGAGGACACCCACTGGTTGTCTCCAGTGAGTGGTGTGTGGTTGTGAGGAGAGCTTGGGTGTAAATGTCATGCACTCAGACCTTCCAATGAAGAGATGAAGGCCTAGCCAGACATGGTGGCGCCCGCCTTTAATCCCAGCACTGGGGAGGCAGAGGTAGGATTGCTGAGTGTTCGAGGCCACCCTGAGACTACATAGTGAATTCCAGGTCACCTGGACCAGAGTGAGACCCTACCTCGCAAAACCAAAAAGAGAGAAAGAGAGAGAGCGAGAGCGAGCGAGAGAGAGAGAGAGATGAAGGCCTCATTGGCACCATTTGGATTCCCACTTGTAACTATTTTGCAGGAAAAAAATGATAAAATACACCTTCTTTTTGAGTCAGTGTCTTACTCTAGCGTGGGGTGTCTTGGAACTCACTCTGTAGTCCCAGGCTGACCTGCCTCAGAGTTGCAAGTGCTGGGATTCAAGGCAGGCACCACAAAACCTGCCTCCTTGTTTTTATTGATTTAATCTTTGTTCTTCAAGACTAAAAGCTAAACCCCTCTCAAGACTGACTTGGAAAATTTCTGTTCTTTAATAAAATCTTCTCTGGGAGAATATGACTTATTATTGCAAGGTCTAGATATGTTTGGAGGGGGGTTGGATTGGAAATTATATAGATCATTGTCGGGAGTCATTTGATGTGGACTTAACTTCTGTTTGACAATGGGCTAAAGATAAGCAGAATGTTTGGCCAAGCAGAGATCAGTTACCTGCTCAGAATATGGAAATTGAGGAGGAAGTGTTCCTTTGATCTAAAGGCAAAGATTTAACTGTTTTGAGATGTGTTTTTCTGAGATATTCTGTATTTACTATTTTTGCAATTTGCATCCTTGTGCTCTGAGAAGAAGTATAAAACGCTAAACTAAGTAAGGCTGGGGCCTAGTAATTGAGGACAGCCCTCCCAAGTTCATCTTTTGTGTCTCTTGTCTTTCTTTTCCTTAATCCTCACTCCCCACTTAGGTACTATTTGAATCTGCCAGTGGGCTCTGGCAGATTATTTAAATGAAGATATTGGAACAATAATGTCTCTTCTAAAAGTATAGGAATCACTTCCCAACTGACTGATATCTCTGACCTTGGCAGTACAAATTTGGTCAACTACCTAGGGAAGCAGTTTAAAAGCGTAGTTTTTGACTGAAGAGATGGCATAGTGGTTAAGGTACTTGGCTACAAAGCCAAAGGTCTCAGGATCTATTCCCTAGTACCTGTGGAATCCGGATGCACAAGGTGCCACGTGCACCTGAAGTTCATTTGCTGCAGCTGAAGAACCTGACATGCCCATTATCTCTCTCTCTTTCTCTGTCTGCCTCTTTGTCTCTCTCTCTCAAATAAATAAATTTAAGAAAAAATTATTTAAAATAGTTTATTTTTATAAAGGATGATGCTATTTAATGTGCAAAATAATTCCTGGTGGTAGATCACCCCAAAAGAATCAATATTCCTCATTCTGATTCTATAAACTATGGTACTGAGTCTAAAGTCTTCCATTGTACCTGGAGTGTTTGAGAATATGTACTTATAGCCCCAGTTAAATGACTGTAATGGAAACCATGAGTCAAGTACACTAGAAGGTAGAATGAGGCTTTAGTTTTTATGTGGCTACATGTCTATGTACATACTTGTCCAGTCCATACTACCTTTAGGGAGCCAGATTCTCTTGTGGAACACATTGGAAAACTATGAAATCAAGTATAACTTTTTCACTTTCTATGAATTTTCAGCTCTGTTTAACCTCATCCCTGTGGGTCTTCAGTGGTGGCTATTGAAGGAGTTCAAACCAAGCTGTATTTGGCAGTGAACAGTGAGGGACACTTGTACACCTCGGTAATTCTGTGTGCATGCTTTCACTATCCTGTTTCTCATCTGCTACGAAATAAAATGTGCGGTTTGTTTTCAGTTCAGATTTTGCTGAGGAGATGAATATTGTTTTGTATGAAAATAGGTTGGTTTGGAAAGGCAAGATGAACTAATTATTCATTTGAAGTTAACATGTGTAATCTAAAATCAAAAATTCACTGAAAAGTTTTCATACAGTGCCATTGGGTTATACGTATCATAAAATGGTCTTCTGTCTTTGTGGTTTTAGGAAACAGAACTATTTCTTACCTATATAAACAAATATTTTCCACCTTTCTACCTAAAAGAACTAATGAGATCTCAGTCTCTCTCTCCCAAATCATCTCTAACACACAAAGACCAGTACTAGAAGTGCTTTTAAGGATTGGTTGCTCATCTGTTCAATTAGCACAGTTGCCATCTGTATCTACTTATTTTCAATTTTTCAAATTATTTTAATTATAAAAAATTATGGAATACAGTGTCATAATTCAGTGAGTGTACAGTGTGTAATGATCAAATTGGGGAAATAAGCATTTCCATCTTTTTAAATACTTTGTAAATACTTTTTATGAATATAACCATTTCTCATGTACTTTGTGCTATTTCAGTACATTTAGACAATATTCACTAATTGTATCAGGATAATTAATATTTCTTGTCTTTAATACCATTTTCTGGCGCTTTCAATCTCCTATTAATTCATGATATATCCACACTACATTTTTTTCAAGAAAAAGTTAACCAATTTCTTCATAAAAACTCCCAGGAACGTTTGATCAGGTGCATTTATTAACAATATAGGCCAAAAATGAATAAATAGCATGAGGCCAAATTAATCATTTTGAAGCATATTGACATTTAATTATAAGCATAGTGGTAAAGTTAAGATTTTATTTATTTATTTATTTATTTTGAGGTAGGGTCTTGCTATAGCCCAGGCTGATTTGCAATTCACTACTTAGTCTCAAACTGGCCTCAAACTCACAGCAATCCTCCTACCTCTTTGTGAGTAAAGGTGTACATAACCATGTTCAATGATTTTATTTTATTTTTTAACGTTGACTGATTAATTGCATATGTATAACATTGTAAGGCCTGGCTGTCTAGATAGCACTGCACAGCAGCGCTTTCTACAATCATGGTTACATTCTGTATTTACAGTTCCCCGTGATTTTTGTTTGTTTGTTTTGTTTTTCAAGGAAAGGTTTCCCTCTAGCCCAGCCTGACCTGGAATTCATTATGTATTCTCAGGGTGGCCTCAAACTTGCTGCAGTCTTCATACCTCTGCCTGTAGAGTGCAGGGATTAAAGGTGTGTGCCCCCATGCCCAGTTCAAGATTTTGTTTTTATGAGTAGATCTAGTTTGATTTTTTAAAAATTATTTTAAATTTATATTTATTGACAACTTCTTTAATTGTAGACAGTATCCCATGGTACTTCCTCTCTTCCCCCACTTTCCCTTTGAAACTTCACTCTCCATCACATCCCCTCCCCTCTCAATCAGTCTCTTTTCAGTTTGATGTCATGATCTTTTCCTCCTATTATAAGGATCAGGAACTGCAAGGTCATGAATATCCAGGCCATTTTGTGTCTGGAGGAGCCCGTTGTAAGGAGCCCTACTCTTCCTTTGGCTCTTATATTCTTTCCAACCCCTTTTTGCAATTGGCCCTTAGCCTAGAAGGTAGGTTTGAGATGTTTCAGGGCTGAGCACTCTTCTGTCACTTCTCAACACCATGGTGCCTTCTGAGTCATCCCAAGGTCGCCACCATCTGAAAGAAAAGCTTCTCTAACCATAAGTGAGAGTAGCATTAATATATGGGTGTGGACATTAAGAGAAGAGCCTACTGGGCATTTTGGTGATCATTGTATATACATTTAGTGTAACACCAGCAGACATTACACCCGTAGGGAACTCATGACTACCTGTGTCATAGGTTTGTAGTATCAGGGATGTATTCCCTTCCATGGAGTGGGCCTCCAGTCCAATTAGAGAGCAGTTTGTCCCCCATAAGAGACATGCCACCATTGCACTCATTGGCTCATTTGGCCTGGCTGACTAAATTTAAAGCTTGCAGTGTTCACTGTTGAGTACATTCACTGGTGTCTTCTCTCTCCTTTAAACTGCATGCAGGGTAGCCTTTTCCAACTTTCTGTCAGCTGGTTCACATCGAGGAGGCTTGAAGCTCAGCTCCAGCAGGTTTTGTAGTAGCTAGAAGTCCTGGCATGCCCATGTTCTCTCTAAATCAAATAAATAAAATAAAATCCTAAAAACACCTTAAAAGTGCTTGAGAGATGGCTTATCAGTTAAGGACCATGGCTGCAAAGCCTAAGGACCCCAGTTCGATTCTCCAAGTCCCATGTAATTTAGTTTATGTTCCTGGAATAGATCTTCATGGCCGTCATGGTCTTCATTTACTTCCTGGATAGGAAATATGGCAGCTTTGGGTATCTGTATCGACGTCGTCGTGTCTCTTACTCCCACCAATAATTAGACATGTCATCTACTCGCTTTGGGACATTAAAGCTGAGGTCCATAAAGTCTGGCTCCAGATGCTACCATAAAGAGGATGTTCTCCCCTGCAGAGGAAGTGCAGGCACAGATAAATTGGTTGTTAGGCCATCACAGAGACTTCTTCATTATCACCCAGCATATTCTTTTTTTTTTTTTTTTTTAATTCTTTTTTTAAAACTTTATTTATTTGCATGAAAGAATGAGCAAATGAGAGAAAGAGAGAGAGAGAGAGAGAGAGAGAGACAGAAGGAGACAGAGTAAGAAAATATGGGTGTTCCAGGGGCTCTTGCCACTGCAAACTCCAGATGCATGTGCCACCTTATGCATCTGGCTTTATGTGGATACTGAACTGGTAGGCTTGGCAAGCAAGAGTCCTTAACTATTGAGCCATCTCCCAGTCCTTAATATAATTCTTTTTTCATTTGTTTTGTTTTTTATTTATTTATTAGAGAGATACAGTGAGAGAAAGAGAGAATGGGTGCACCAGGGCCCCTAGCCACTGCAAACGAACTCCAGATGCCTGCACCACCACGTGCATCTGGCTTATGTGGGTTCTGGAGAATCAAACCTGGAATGTTAGGCTTCCCAGGCTTGCACCTTACCTGCTGAGCCATCTCTCCAGCCCAGTATAATTCTATTTTTAAAATTTACAATATTTTAGTTCTTTATTTGAGAGAGAGAAAGAGAGGAAGAGGCAGAGAGAGAGAGAGAGAGAATGGGCATGCCAGGGCCTCCGGCCACTGCAAACAAACTCCAGATGCATGTGCCACCATGTGCATCTGGCTTATGTGGGACCTGGAGAATTGAACCTGACACCCAGCATATTCTTTACAGTTCCATGGATCACGTGCAGGCACAGACGCATTTGTAGGTGGCACCCAGTCCATGGCAGAGACTTCTTCATTACCATCCAGCACATTCTTCACAGTTCAATGGTTCCTGCACTACATCTTCATCCATACTTGGCATGTGGCTCACGGTAGCATGATTGTCATGAGATGGATGCTGAAGCCACAGGAATCCTCTGCACCTGTGATCCCAGTGAGGAGGAGTCAGGTAGCTTTGTTAGGTTAGTTTAGGGTGACTGGGCCCTGAAAGTAAAAAAGCAGAAATGTCCTTAAATCTGCCCTTCCAATCTCCACTTTTCTAGAGATCGGAGAAGGATCTCTCCTCTCCTTATCTCCTGATTGAAGGAGTTCCCTAGACCTATTTTTCCACAAACAACCTGTGTCCCTCCTCAGTCTAGTTTGATTTTATACAAGACTATCAAATAAATAAATTCTTTAAGTCTTTATACGGTATTCCTATGTTTTATGAAAAGAACAGGGTATTGAAAATGGAGAAAATTGCTTTGCAAACTGCCTATGAAGTAGCCTTAAAGGGGTTTTTCCCTGAGCCTTGGTGGGTGTATTTTAAGTCTACTTTGGTGTTTAGCTCTCAGCAGCTTAGAAAATTTTTCAGAAGAGGGAGGGTGGAAGGATTGTAAGAGCCACTTTGTGGGAGTTGATATCCAAAGACATTGTCCCCACCACACACAATGAATGACTGCTGTTCTCACAACTCATAACACACAACCCCATGGTGAATACCAGCAATACCACTGAGGAAGGCCTCCGTGGAATGGGGCATGGAGGGAAGGAAATCATGGTAACAACACATGATGCAATCATACAAAGTCTAGCTAGCAATATATATATGGAGAGAGATAGATAGAGAGAATACAGATCAATTACTCAAGCTGCCAATAAAGCTCTTAATCTGCATTCAGTTTTCTCTCTTTTTTCCCTAAATTCACTTCAAATCCAGATACCTAGAAAGAGTCTTGGCAGACATGGTGGAAACTGTGGAGTATCTTTGCTTTTCAGGGCCACGATGGGAAGGAGAAATGAGAGACAATCACTACCACAAAGGGCCATTCATCACCCTGTATCTCAAACCCTGTTCACTGCCAGCATTCTTGTCAACACCATTTCATTCGTGTTTTTTCTTTCTTTCTTTTCTTTTTTTTTTTTTCAAAGGTAGGGTCTCACTGTAGCTCAGGGTGACCTGGAATTCACTATCTAGTCTCAGGATGGCCTCCAACACATGGCAATGCTCCTACCTCTGCCTCCAAAGTGCTGGGATTAAAGGCATGTGCCACCTTTTCTGGCCATTCATTTCCTTTTGAAAGAAATACTGGGACTATTATTATTTTTCCTAAAAGAAAGATTTGAATACATTGTAAGAATTGTGAAATCTGTCACTTTATTATTAACACAGTGCTATTAGTATAAATGATAGGAAACGTGATTTATTTTTCAGACTTGTACCTAATGGTAGGATAATTTAATAGTGGATGATTCTGACTTTAAATGATCTCTTTTAGATCAACAGGGTTATAGTCAAAGTAGGATTTTAGTAGAAATACTTTCTGGAACTAATATGTAGGCATGGGATGGGATGCAATAGAACCACGTGTGTTCTCTTGAGTATGCGAAGTTATTACTGGTAATACACACAGAAATTTTCTGATTCGTTATCACTGTTATTGGTGCTGTGATAAAAAATGTTGATTAAAAATAAATCGTGAGGGCTGGAGAGATTGTTCAGTGGTTAAGGTGCTTGTCTGTGAAGCCTAAGGGTCGGGGTCATTCCTCACGTAAGCTAAATTCACAAAGTAGCACATGCATCTGGAGTTCGTTTGCAGTGGCTGAAGGCCCTGGTATGCCCATTTGCTCAACAAATCTGCCTCTCTCTCTCTCTCTCTCTCTCTCTCTCTCTCTCTCTCTCAAATAAAATGAAATAAAATAAAATATAAATCATGCAAGATATAAATTTTTAAAATTGCCCATTTTGAAAATAATACAAGTAGGGAACTCATGTCAAGTAGGTAGTATGTCAGGGTCCTCGACTCAAGAAAACTAGAGTATTTGTTACTAACTTTAGGGAACTGATACTGAAAATACAGATCCTACCATTCCAATTGACCATTATTTCAGCAAACTGGTAAATGTCTATGTGAGCTCATTTCTAAGAAAAGCTTCTCAGGGGACACTGCACTGTAGATTGGTGGGTTTCCTATCTGTGAAGTGCAAGCTAAAAGGTAGCAAAATATGGAACATTCGATATTTATTTCCTAGTAAGGAAAAACCATTATGTTTTCATGAAGTAGGAAAGATTCCAGATGATCCCGGGGTTCCTTTAGGGGAAATATTTAAATATCTTAGTTACAGGAATTAAGTCAGAATCTTCTTCAGGATGAATTTCCAATTATTCCTATTATTTGGTATTGATTATGTCTTCACGTCCCTTCAACATAGTTATCACCCCCTCCCACGTAGTGAGCACACCCTATTAGGACAGTGTTCCACATTAATAACTTGAGCAATTGATGTTGCTGACATTACAATGCTTAATGAAACCTCGTGAATTCATCAAGATAAGGCAATAAAATATGCATCATTCTCTTCCACAAATCTATGAAACTTTAGAAAATGCTATGCACTATGCAAAGAGATAAAATAGGACAGGACAAATATCTAATGGCCTTCCTTACAGCCATTGCAATGGAAGTGGCTAAAAGGAGATCGATAAAAGAATTGATTGATCTTATAAGTAAACTAATTATGATGTGTTGGCTGATTTCATTTGGAAGGGAAGCAGGACCATCATATGTGTTAACATTCACTGCATAGATAGATATAAAGTGCTTCCACATAGAACAAATTTGTGCAGTAGTGCTCAAAGGGACATTGGGTGTCTCAAAAGAGACTGACGAGTTGACCTTTGGCATTTATGTGGTAAAACTATTAACCAAATAGAAATAAAACAGAATAAAATAGAATAGAAGGTGATGACTAGAAACAGTTGGCAATAGACATGAAAAATTTACCTGTTTTATGAAAAGAAAGTAAATGACAAAAAAACACTTAGGTGTTATCTCATGGTGATTGCTGATACCATGAGAACACTTGAGAGAATATGTGGCATGCAAAGGGAAGAGGATTTATCAAATACTGTTCTTTTGAGGTGGCAAGCAGAGGAAAGTACTTTTGGCACACATAAAGATATTGCAAATACAAACTAAATCAGAAGCTTTAAGTAGTTAATATATGTCAAATGTGTCTAGGAAAAAACAAATAAAGCCATGTCGTTGTTTAAACTCTCATCAAAATACAGGAACAGGTGGACATCTGTAAAATGTTTTGTGATCACAAGTGAATTAGTTTACCTCAGACACAGCCACCTCTTTTATGACTTCTATGCAACTCTGCAAAACAATCTCAGGCCTGTGACATTTCATGGACCAATTTTCTTTGTGGACTCTCCTCATTTCAACTCACCTCTGTCTATTGATTGGTTAAGTTTCTAGTCCAAGCAGGATAATTACAGGATTTCATGTTTGGATTAGATGTTTCAGTGCTTATATATCATGGAATATCATTTCAATAGATGCTGGGCAACATGGTGTATGCAGTCAAAATTACTGCTTTGGCTGGCATTGTGTATTTTATTTTTTGAATGCTGTCAGTCATCACTCAGTGGATCACACAGTTTCCGTGGCAGCCTAATAGAGATGAAAGGGAGTGAGAGGAGGCATCAGACACCTTGGTTGGAAACTCTACTGGCATCCTCTATGGACCCTTACTCCTTTATTCCAATGTTCTTGTCCTTGTGTTTCAGTGACTCTGAGTTCAGAAAAAAATTTTTTGTAAGCCATCTCACTTTCTCTTTGGAGGTAATTCTGTACAGATTAATAAATTAATTGCATGGTGTTAAGCAAGTTGATGAGAATGTTTTCTGGTTTGTATAATGGAGCCTGTCAGTATCTACTCTGGCTCTTTCACCTGTTCTCATGCACATCATATAAGACAAGTTTCTTAAGATCTTTGCCAGTCCTGAAAGTGTTGTGTAGTTCCAAAGAATTATTTTCAATATTAGAAAATAGGTAAAATATGGACACTTATAATGTTAACATGATTTAACTTTCACCTTCCTTCTTATAAAGAGGTAGTCCCCTGCTATAGAGCTTAATGCTGGAGTATTACTTCTACCCACTTGTAATCCAAACCTGGCACTGGTCCTGTATGTTCCAATATGTACTATCCATGTATGTCCTTCTTTGACAGACAGCCCTCCCAAGTTATCTTTTGTCTCTCTTGTCTTTATTTTTCCTTAATCCTCACTCACCACTCAGGTACTGTTTGAATCTGTTTGGGGCTCCAGCACCTTTCTTACAGTCATTGCAATGGAAGTGGCTAAAAGAATTGATTGATTTTATAAGTAAAATAATTATGATGTGTCAGCTGATTTCATTTAGAAGGGAAGCAGGAGCATCATATGTATCAGCATTCACTGCATAGATAGATATAAAGTGCTTCCAGGTAGACCAAATTTTTGCAATAGTGCTCAAAGGGACATTGGGTATCTCAAAAGACACAGGCGACTTGACCTTTGGCATTTAGATGGTAAAGCTATTAATCAAATAGAAATAAAATAGAAAATGGGAGGCGGGCGTGGAGGCAGAGAGTAGGAGGATCGCTGGAGGCATAGTTAATTCCAGGTCAGCCTGGGCCAGAGTGAGACTATACCTCGAAAAAAAAAATGAAAGAAAAAAGAGGCCAAATAGATTTTAGAAGGTGATAACTAGAAACAGGTTGGGCCAGAGTGAGACTTACAAAAAAAAAAAGAAAAAAGAAAAATTTACCTATGTTTTGATGAAAAGAAAGTAAATGACAAAAACACTTAGGTGTTATCTCATGGTGATTGCTGATACCATGAGAACACTTGAGAGAATATGTGGCATGCAAAGGAAGAGGATTTATCAAATACTGTTCTTTTGAGGTGGCAAGCAGAGGGAAAGTACTTTTGGCACACATAAAGATATTGCAAAAACAAACTAAATCAGAAGCTTTATGTAGTTAATCGATGTTAAATGTGTCTAGGAAAAAATAGATAAAGCCATGTCATTGTTTAAACTCGCATCAAAATACAGGAACAGGTGGACATCTGTAAAATGTTTTGTGATCACAAGTGAATTAGTTTACCTCAGAAACAGCCACCTCTTTTATGACTTCTATGCAACTCTGAAAAACAATCTCTTGACATTTCATGGACCAATTTTCATTGTTCACTCTGCTCATTTCAACTCGCCTCTGTCTATTGATTGGTTAAGTTTCTAGTCCAAGCAGGATAATTACAAGAATTCATGTTTGGATTAGATGTTGCAGTGCTTACGTTTCATGGAATATTATTTCAATAGATGCTGGGCAACATGCTGTATGCAGTCAAAATTACTGCTTTGGCTGGCATTGTGTATTTTTATTTTTTGAATGCTGTCAGTCATCACTCAGTGGATCACAGAGTTTCCGTGGCAGCCTAATAGAGATGAAAGGGAGTGAGAGGAGGCATCAGAAACCTTGGTTGGAAACTCTACTGGCATCCTCTATGGACCCTTACTCCTTTATTCCAATGTTCTTGTCCCTGTGCTTCAGTGACTCTGAATTAAAAAATTTTTTTGTAAGCCACCTCACTTTCTCTTTGGAGGTAATTCTGTATAGATTAATAAATTAATTAATTGCATGGTGTTAAGCAAGTTGATGAGAATGTTTTCTAGTTTGCATAATGGAGCCTGTTGATATCTACTCTGGCTCTCTCACCTGTTCTCATGCACATCATATAAGACAAGTTTCTTAAGATCTTTGCCAGTCCTGAAAGTGTTGTGTAGTTCCAAAGAATTATTTTCAATATTAGAAAATAGGTAAAATATGGACACTTATAATGTTAACATGATTTAACTTTCACCTTCCTTCTTATAAAGAGGTAGTCCCCTGCTATAGAGCTTAATGCTGGAGTATTACTTCTACCCACTTGTAATCCAAACCTGGCACTGGTCCTGTATGTTCCAATATGTACTATCCATGTATGTCCTTCTTTGACAGACAGCCCTCCCAAGTTATCTTTTGTCTCTCTTGTCTTTATTTTTCCTTAATCCTCACTCACCACTCAGGTACTGTTTGAATCTGTTTGGGGGCTCCAGCACCTTTCTTACAGTCATTGCAATGGAAGTGGCTAAAAGAATTGATTGATTTTATAAGTAAAATAATTATGATGTGTCGGCTGATTTCATTTAGAAGGGAAGCAGGAGCATCATATGTATCAGCATTCACTGCATAGATAGATATAAAGTGCTTCCAGGTAGACCAAATTTTTGCAATAGTGCTCAAAGGGACATTGGGTATCTCAAAAGACACAGGCGACTTGACCTTTGGCATTTAGATGGTAAAGCTATTAATCAAATAGAAATAAAATAGAAAATGGGAGCGGGGCGTGGAGGCAGAGGTAGGAGGATCGCTGAGAATTCGAGGCCACCCTGAGACTACATAGTTAATTCCAGGTCAGCCTGGGCCAGAGTGAGACTATACCTCGAAAAAAAAAAAAAAAAGAAAGAAAGAAAGAAAAGGGCAGATTTTGATGAAGTTGATAACTGGAAACAATTGGCAATAGACAGGAAAAGATTTACCTATGGTTTATGAAAAGAAAGTAAATGACAAAAAACACTTAGGTGTTATCTCATGGTGATTGCTGATACCATGAGAACACTTGAGAGAATATGTGGCATGCAAAGGAAGAGGATTTATCAAATACTGTTCTTTTGAGGTGGCAAGCAGAGGAAAGTACTTTTTGGCACACATAAAGATATTGCAAAACAAACTAAATCAGAAGCTTTATGTAGTTAATCGATGTTAAATGTGTCTAGGAAAAAATAGATAAAGCCATGTCATTGTTTAAACTCGCATCAAAATACAGGAACAGGTGGACATCTGTAAAATGTTTTGTGATCACAAGTGAATTAGTTTACCTCAGAAACAGCCACCTCTTTTTATGACTTCTATGCAACTCTGAAAAACAATCTCTTGACATTTCATGGACCAATTTTCATTGTTCACTCTGCTCATTTCAACTCGCCTCTGTCTATTGATTGGTTAAGTTTCTAGTCCAAGCAGGATAATTACAAGAATTCATGTTTGGATTAGATGTTGCAGTGCTTACGTTTCATGGAATATTATTTCAATAGATGCTGGGCAACATGCTGTATGCAGTCAAAATTACTGCTTTGGCTGGCATTGTGTATTTTATTTTTTGAATGCTGTCAGTCATCACTCAGTGGATCACAGAGAGTTCCGTGGCAGCCTAATAGAGATGAAAGGGAGTGAGAGGAGGCATCAGAAACCTTGGTTGGAAACTCTACTGGCATCCTCTATGGACCCTTACTCCTTTATTCCAATGTTCTTGTCCCTGTGCTTCAGTGACTCTGAATTAAAAATTTTTTTGTAAGCCACCTCACTTTCTCTTTGAGGTAATTCTGTATAGATTAATAAATTAATTAATTGCATGGTGTTAAGCAAGTTGATGAGAATGTTTTCTAGTTTGCATAATGGAGCCTGTTGATATCTACTCTGGCTCTCTCACCTGTTCTCATGCACATCATATAAGACAATGAAGACATGAAGAGATGGAACAAGAGCTGAGAAGAATGGTATCATAATAGACAGAAAGAAGTCAAGTACATATAATAAACATTTCAGAAGAGAGAAGTATAAACTGGTACCGACACTGTTGGTGGCTTCTTTCACGCTATTCCTTCTTCTCAAGCTACCCCAGTAGTATATTGTGACCTAAAATGTCACCACTACAGGCGCTGTCTATTATGACATTAACTGTTAGTAAATGAAGCTAATTTTGGCAGGGGATTTAAGGTTGATCATTTCCTATTAATCTGGCAGTGATGAGAGTATGTGATTAACAAGTCATTTTATTGGAAAGTAGTTCTCCAAGGATGAGATATAGGAAGGAGCTTTTGCAAAGAAAAAGAAGAATTTAGAATGACGAATAATTTGACAGGCATCCTTAAGATGCATTAGGGAAAGTACTTGAGCAGATGGTGAGAGAACGAGAGGAGAAGGTAAGAAAAAGAACATGAGAAATCTCTCCTTGTCTCCTCAACATCCCCTAATTCCTTTTCAAGTCTGTCCCTTTCTTGAATCAAAACTTTGCCCTTCTTTAGTTTAGCTTAATTTTTTTTTAAATTCTAGATCAGGGTTCCACAATGAGTTGGAATACAAGGACCTTTGGTAGAAGGCCCAAGTGAACATGGGCTTACTTGAATATCTGACACTGTTCCAAGCTTCTTGTGACCCTTCTTTCAATGAGATTGTATCTTTTCCTGCTTCCCAGAAATTAACCAATTGCACATTGTGAGCTGGGAAACACCTCCTTCTCAGAATCACTATACACCCATCATTCATCAGTGACTCTCAGTGGATTCTGATTAAGCATAGACTGTATGACAAGTTCTATACCGTGTGATGGGACTGTAGTGATGAACAAGGCCAGTTAAATTGTCACAGTATTCCAGACAAAGCAGGAGTTTTTACCCCTATGAATCTGAGTTGTCCTTTGCTTTGGGAAAGCCGAATTTGCAAAGGCAGGGGATTTCAGAACTCTTGGCATCATTCTGTAAATCTCCACCTAGCCTTGCAGACAGGCATCTATACTTCTGATGAAGCACTTCAAGACTGGGGAGAAGGGACAGAGGAGGCAGCAGTGGCATCTCTGTGAAGGGACAACATGGGAAGTCTCACGTGGTTCGGCTATACTGGACTAATAAGCATAAGAGTTTCTTTGTTGCTGAGACTGAAATTGTTTGGAGGTCAGGCAGGTGGAAAGGAGCCAAGGGCGATTTGGGGGATGGGGTGGGTGTGGCAGCCTGCTGGAGACAATGGGTAGCTGGGCTCCCAGAAGGATGGAAGGAGGGGACTGATCTTTGGTAGGAGGCCTTCAGGCTGTTCAGGAGGGAGGAGGGAGGGGGCCTGTGGACATGGAATTCCCATCCTGGTATTGCTCTGTGCTCAGAGAACAGCAACAGCAACAGTGAGGATGTGAGGCCACCTGATTGATCACTACTGGAAAGCTGGCATGGGCCAACTTTAGCGATCATCAGTCCTAGAAGTTGTAAGAACTAGTGGAAGAGTACTGGGAGGGGGCCAGGGCCAGAGCAAGCTCCCCCGTGCTGCCCCCCCACTATGTGGCAGCCTCTCTCCTGAGGGACCGCCCCCCCTGCGCCCTCACTCTCCCTCCCCCACCTCTCTCCTCTGGCACTCTCTGAGCCACACAGGGCTGGTGATGCCATGCAACTCTAACACGAGCCACTTGGATTTGCACAGTGACCTTGGGACTCAGGCCCGAGAGCACGCCTGTGGGCAGCACAGTCTCCTTTGCCAGCCAATCAGTGTAGCCTGTGATCCCCGACCAGGGCTGTGGCTTTGGCTAGGACCCAGACTGCCAGCCACCTGTGGGTGCCAGACCACTGCCAGAGGAGCTCCCATGGCCGTGTTGAGCTCCTCCTCAGGGGAAACCCCGGGCAGAGCACAGGCCAATAAGAGCCCAGGTGGGGAAGGCAGAGGAGGAGCCCGAGGCGAACCCACTCAGGGGCCCCAAAAGAAGGGGTGCTGTGGGCTGGAGAGATGGCTTAGGGGATAAGGCGCCTGCCTCCTAACCCTAAAAACACTGGTTCCAATCTCCAGGGGTTCCAATCTCCAGGTCCCACGTTTACCAGATGCAAAGTGACACAAGGGCGCAATGCCGTTCTTGAACACAAGGGGGCGCATGCATCTGGATTTCGTTCGCAGCAGCTGAGACACTGCTCTCGTGCCCATCTCTGTCTTCCCATTACTCTCTCTCTCTCTCTCTGTCTCTCTCTCTCTGTCTCTGTCTCTCTCCAAGAAAATAATTTTAAAAAAGTTTTTTTTTTTAAAAAAGGAAGGGGTAGTGTGGGCGTTGTGGCCATGGCAGCTGCTGTCCCCACTCCTCTGTTAGAAGAGACAAGCCCGCGAGCACAGGAAATCCAATGTCTGCCAGTGTGTCCACAGCCCGAGAAAAGGCAAGATCAGCTGTGACAAAACAAGTTAAATGTCTTTTTGGGGTCCAACTCTTTGGCTCCAAGAAGAGGCCCAGAAGGAGATGAGGTGGGAAGGGGCTTTTGTCTTTTGACATGTCCTCCGTTAGATTGGAGGATGGTGGAGGGGTTGCGGTGGCCATGTAAGAGGAGTTTGAAGCCCAGCTTGTGGGGAGGAGGCTGCCTAGCCTGTGTGCGTGCATGCGAAGGTGATGGCTTTCTTGCCTCTGTCACTGTAATGGGCTTGCTTCAGTGCAACTACCTGGGCACAGAGACCCAAAGCATATCCTGTCCTGGATGTATCCCCTGAGATTCAGACATGTGTGTGTGTATGTATGTGTATGTGTGTGCGCGCGCTCCTGGGCTTTGGGAAGGCATGACTGGGACATGGGGACAAGCAGTCAAGTGTGTACCTTGGAAATTGCTGGAGGGGAGCTGAGTGGACATCATTGCCGCGCTCTATGTTTGGTCCCATGAAGGCAGGCCAGATTCTTCTCAGTGAACCTGAAGCTGTCTGCTACACCCCAATCGTTGCCTGAGGGGGAAAATGGAGGAAAGTAGATCTGAGCACTAAAGACTACTTTCAGAACTACGTAGCTAGAGACAGCTAAGTCATAGACAAAGCTTTTGATATTAAGGATTGAAGAGCTTTACACGTTTTAAGAATGCTTCCTAGGCTAAGAAGAGGAAGTCATCTTTCATGATTCTTCCAAAGCTCTTGGTTCCTAAGATTAAAGACCCTCTATGTCAGATGAATGATTTTTCTGTTTTTGCAAACTCCTGTATTACCGTGTTGATATTAAAGTTTCATAATGAATCCCAGATGCCCTTTCATGCATAAGATTCTATATTTTATTTTTATTTATTTATTGACTCGAGAGAGTGAGAGAGAGAAACAGGCAGATAGAATGAGAGAAAGAGAATGGGCGTGCCAGGGCCTCCAGGCACCTCATGAATTCCAGATGAGTGCACCACCTTGTGCACCCGATTTATGTGGGTCCTGGGTAATTGAACCTGGGTCCTTTGGCTTTGCAGGCAAGGGCCTTCACTGCTAAGCCATCTCATCTCTCCAGCTCTATGCATGCATTCTATTTAAAACAACAACAATTTAAAACAAATGAAGGAATATATTTTACTAGAATTAAATAATCAACATTAATACATAGTGATTAATAATAAAACATTCCTCAAATTATATTACAAAGTGATGTTTGGGGAAGGAATTAATGGAAGTATATTGCTTTGTTTTCTTGGGAACAATGGGCACTATTAAAGGGAAGTTTATGGTAAGCTACCAATGAGCGCCACCTGGTCAAGTTTTGCCCTGTCAACTTTTAAGGTCTAGTTCCAAATACAAAAAATATATGTCTTTTGATCTGGTTTTCATATATCTTTTCTGGAAAGGAAAAGTATAAAAAGAATTGAGGGTTCATAGGGCTGTGTTGAAAGGAATGCTTCAAATTCCAGAATTGGCTCTCTGCCAGCAAATAGGTAGAAGATCACCCTTCTTGCTGGTTCAGAGTCTGCTTCCTGCATGAACCTAAATAAAAAGAACAGGCTTTTGGGTACATGACTCTGGCCTAATGAGATAACAAAAAATGAGCTAACTAACTGCTTATCTGGCTTCTGTGAACTGCTTGCACCATAAAAGGAAAGATTGTAATATAAAAGTATATAGAGGTGTAGGACAATAAGAGAATGTAAGCAAGAAAAAGCAAGAACTAAAGTAACGCCATGACAGACTTTCAGAATATTCACAGGCCTGAGTTTCTATTTCCAGAAGGAGCTGACACAGCACTTCTGCAGTTGCTGGAAAAACTCCAAACTGATAAGTATTCAAAATAATCCTTAAAATGAGCCAATCATAAGAAACTCAGCAAATGTTTATACATACTTGTGGCCCTCCTAATATAGAAAGTATATTCAAAATGCCCCAGCAACCAAATAACCAATGAGCTTATTACATGTACCTTCTTACTAGCTGTTAACCAATCATGTTAAGAATTTTCCTCTTCTTTGTCTAAACCCAATAAAAGCTGCCTTAGTTCTGCACTAGGGGTCCCAGTCTTCTCCCTGCGTGGTGAACGACTGGGGGCCCCAGCGCGCTGGAATAAAAATCCCTCTTGCAATTTGCATCAAGATCGTTTCTTGGGGTGATTTGGGGTGTCGCCTTTCCCGAGACAGAGCCCGGGGAGTTCCCGATTTGGTCTTACATGTGTCTTACTAAGTGTGCTATGCTAAACACATCAAGATCACACTGTATGTAATCATTTTAGAAGATATACAACCCACACATATACACCAAAATCTAGGCTCCATTTGTTACTATGGATCTTTAAATATAGGTCTAATTATTCCATTCCTACCTATGCATAGCTTCTGCCTTTCCTTGCCTTAGAACTCCCACTGAAAATGCATGACATTTCTGTGTACTAATGACATCGGAAAACTATTAAAGAACATAGCCTGATGATGATAATCTGTGTTTAGTCAGAGTAATGCACAGAATGGTAAGTCAGTCAAAGGTACATATTACCATAACTCCATTAATGTACATGGAAATTATCTCAAAAGAAATAGCAGATTAGTGGTGCTTGACTCTAGGCTTGATGTTAAGAGAGAGGGGAAGTTGAGGGGCTAACTTCACTTCCCCATTTAGGGTATGTATACAGAAACCATCACAAAAACAGAACGCTTTATGATTAATCTATCAATATGAAAGTATAGCCATTCAAATTTATATATATTTCCTCCCTCAAGCCAAACAAGTTTGGGCATTCATTTTAACTCATTAATTAAATGAGTGGAGTAGGATTATAGGTTGTATTTTTCAACTGTCACTCATTTATATAGGAGTTCATTAATCTGCATTACTTTGTATTACACTTTTTTTTCAATTTTTCTTTTATTCTGACTTTCTCATTGAATTCCATATAATTGTTTTTCTGTTATTTTAACTTGAAATGGTAAGCAAGAACATGATAACAAATGATTTCATAGTTTTCCAAATATATCCATTTGTAAAAGCATGTTTGATGTTATACATTTAAGCTTATGTTACCTAGATTCATTATAATAGCGTCAGTCCAATAAAATTTCATAATGTGCAAATTAGGTCTTATCAATTATTTATTTATTTATTTATTTATTTATTTATTTATTTAGGTTTTTCCAGGTAGGTCTCACACTAGTCCAGGCTGCCCTGGAATTCACTCTGTAGTCTCAGGGTGGCCTTGAACTCACAGCGATCCTCCTACCTCTGCCTCCTGCGTGCTGGGATTAAAGGCAAGAACCACCATGCCCTGCTAACTTATTTATTTTTTTGAAAATGAAACAAAGGATAGGCATTTCATACTGATGGTTTATTGTATCTGCTTTGGGTACAATGAAGGCTATTTTAAATGGATAAGTTTCCCTTTCTCTTCAAATCTGTAGTGAAATTACCAGGTATATATGTCAATTCTCTAATTTTCTTTATAATAATATCTTTATTAATTAGCCTGTTAGAGAAATAACTCTATCTTAAGTGATGAAGAAGTGTGGCTATAGATTAGAATACAGCAAACACTGCGTGCCAACTAGGTGCACAGTTCTGAGAAAATGATCCTTTTAATGTAGAAAGCAGCTGTTTTCAGTAGACACAAAAAGAATAAGTAATAAGGAATTGCATTCATTAACAACTTCAAAACTGTGATTGAAATTGAAGAATTCTTAGTATTTATTAAATATGCTTTAAAAACACAAATGCAAGTAATTGTTTTCTCCCTGAAATTTTTTTTCATCCTTCCCTTCAATCTGTGAAGAAATAGTCCAGAATTAGAGAAACCAAAGCTATGCTGACCAAGGTAATACATGTTTGTAATGCTAGCACTATGGAGGATGAGGCAGGGAGACTGCCCACAGTTCAGCAAGGCCAGTCTGAGCTACATAGCAAGTATCATACCAGTCAAAGAAAGAAACAAGACCTTGTCTCAAAATAAAACAGATAAACTGAAACAACCAAAGCGTGCAGAAAGATAGTTGTTTTCTCTAAGTTGTTCTCAGATATAACTTATTCATTTTTTTATCTACAAGACTAACCTCTTGCCACAGCTTGGACAGGTTTTATGAAATACTAATTCTATCTTGAATGTCTGAAACAAGTATTGGACTAATATGGATGACCAGCCATATCACATTTAGTGCTGTCTTCCAGGTTTTAGGGATTTTCATTTGTTTGTTTGTTTTGTTTGTTTGTATTACATGTGTGTTTTTGAATCAGGCTTCACAGAAATTTAGAGTACATTAGGCAAAATACATGTTCTGCAAATTAATTCATGCCATTATTCAGGAGTAGATAAGACCATATGATGGCTGATGTTTTTTTGCTTTTCTTCCTCCTACCTCTTTCAAGCTGTTGGAATTTAAGCATTTTATTTTTTATTATTTATAGAGAGTGGTTAAAAAATAACCCAATAAACAACAAAAAAAAGAAAAATCTCAATCTTTCTTCACTTTCTCTCTCTGCCTCATTGTCTTAACTCTTTTTGTTAAAGATTGCTTTAGATATAACTGAGAAGAGGGCCAGGCATGGTGGTGTGTACCTTTAATCTCAGCACTCGGTAGGCAGAGGTAGGAGGATTGCCATGAGTTCAAGGCCACCCTGAGAATGCATAGTGATTCCCAGGTCAGCCAGGGCTAGAGTGAAAAAAAAAGATAAGTAAGAAGAGCTGGAGATGGCTCAGTGGTTAAAGGCCCTTGCTTGTAAAGCCTGTTGGCCTAAGTTGGGTTCCCACTACCCAGGTAAAGCCAAATGCACATAGTGACACATATATCTGAAGTTTATTTGTAGAGTGAGAGACCCTGGCATGCCCATGCACACACTCTTTCTCATTCTCTCTACTCATAATTAATTTTTTAAAATTTATTTATTAGAGACAGAGAGAGAGAGAGAGAGGGCGAGAATGGGCATGCCAGGGACTCCAGCCACTGCAAATGAACTCCAGATGCATGTGCCTCCTTATGCATCTGGCTTACATGAGAACTGGACAATCGAACCGGGATCCTCTGGCTTTGCAGGCAAATGCCTTAACTGCTAAGCCATCTCTCCAGCCCCCACAATTAATTTTTAAAATATTCCAAAAAGACAACAAAGAAGGTTTAGAATATTGTAAAATAATGAAGTTCTAGAAATAATTCTGAATTTCATTTATCATTATCTTCCATTAGCTATTATTATGACCAAACCTGATTTCAGACCTAGGTTTGTTTTATAGTTGTCAAGTAATGCATAGTAATATGAACTTTAAACCAAACCATAAGGAAACATTTAGTTTTAAGCTTTCAGATTTTTTAAATGATGGGCCTATATAACGGAATTGTGATTTATTGCTTCTCAAAAACAATTATCATGTTTCATTGTACAGTTTTCTATCAATATATGAATGTTTTGAGCCCCTGCTGTGAGCAAAGCATCTTCCAAAGTATGACATATACACAAGGAACTCAAGATATTACGCTTATTTCCTGTACATTGCATTGTCAGATACAGCACAGAATCCTGGCTTGAAATCTGTGCGATTCGTTTCCTTTATCTCAGGTAACAAAAGGGCACAGATTTTAATATGACAAGTATTGAATAAAGCGCCACCAGTGGCTTGTGGTGGGAACACTTGTACTTTGAACTGTATAGTATGTCCTAGCTCCTCTTTGGTAAGTACCCTGATTTTAAGGGAAAGATACACTGTAGGCTCAGCAAGGAGTACTTCCTTCCTCATTAATATTTTTCATCCATGTTATCCTATCTACTGCAGAGAATATACATGCACAGAAATGAATGACCCCATTTTGTTTTTTCTATGTAGGGTCTCACTCTGGTCCAAGCTGACCTGGAATTCGTTCTGTACTTTCAGGGTGGTCTTGAACTCAAAGCGATCCTCCTACCTCTGCCTCCCCAGTGCTGGGATTAAAGGCATGCACCACCACACCCACCTGAGAATATGACTTTTTATTACAAGGTATAGATATGTTTAGAGGGGGGTAGATTGGAAATTATACAGATTATTTAAATGAAGATATTGGACTAATAATGTCACTTCTAAGAGTATAGGAATCACTTCCCAACTGACAGATATATCTGACCTTGACTGTGTAAATTTGGTCAAATACCTAGGGAAGCAGTTTAAAAGCTTAGTTTTTGACTGGAGAGATGGCTTAGTGGTTAACGGACTTGCCTACAAAGCCAAAAGTCTGAGGATATATTCCCTAGTACCCGTGGAAGCCGGATGCACAAGGTCCCACATGCACTTGGAGTTCGTTTGCTGCAGCTGAAGCCCCTGACATGCCCATTCTCTCTCTCTCTCTCTCTGTCTGTCTGTCTCTGTCTCTCCTCTCTCTCTGCCTCAAATCAATAAATTTAAGAAAAAAATTCATTTAAAATAGCTTAGTTTTATAAAGTATGATGGTATTTAATGTACAAAAGAATTCCTGGTGGCAGATCACCCAAGAAGCATTAATATTCCTCTTTCTGATTCTATAAACTAGGGTACTGAGTCGAGAGTCTTCCATTGTACCTGGAGTGTTTGAGAATATGTACTTACAGCCCCGGTTAAATGACTGTAATGGAAACCATGAGTCAAGTACACTAGAAGGTACAATGAGGCTTTAGTTTTTATGTGGTTACATGTCTATGTATATACCTGTCCAGTCCATACTACCTTTAGGGAGCCAGATTCTCCTGTGGAACGCATTGGAAAACTATGAAATCAAGAAGTGTAAGCTTTTCACTTTCTATAAATTTTCAGCTCTGTTTAACGCATCCCTGTGGGTCTTCGAGTGGTGGCTGTTGAAGGAGTTCAAACCAAGCTGTATTCGGCAGTGAACAGGGAGGGACTCTTGTACACCTCGGTAAGTCTTTGTGTGCATGCTTTCACTATCCCGTTTTTCATCTGCTACCAAATAAAATGTGCTGTCTGTGTTTTCCGTTCAGATTTTGGTGAGGAGATGAACTTTGGTTTCTATGGAAATAGATTGGTTTGGAAAGGCAAGATTAATTAATCATTGGAAGTTAACATGTCTAATATAAAATCAAAAATTCAGGGCTGGAGAAATGGCTTAGTGGTTAAGCACTTGCCTGTGAAACCTAAGGACCCTGGTTCGAGGCTCGATTCCCCAGGACCCACGTAAGCCAGATGCATAAGGTAGCGCATGCACCTGGAATTCGTTCACAGTGGCTGGAGGCCCTGATGCACCCATTCTCTATCTGCCTCTTCCTCTCTCTCTCTCTGTCTCTCTCTCTCTGTCTGTCATTCTCAAATAAATAAATAAATAAATAAATAAATAAAAACAAAAATAATTTTAAAAAATTCACTGAAAAGTTTTCCTATAGTGACTTTGGGTTATACATATAGTAAAATGGTCTTCTGGCTTTCTGGTTGTAGGAAACAAGGATATTTCTTACCTATATAAACAAATATTTTCCACCTTTATCCCGAAAAAAACTAATGAGATCTCTGTAAATAAAACATACAAATAAACAAAAAAACAAACACGCCCGGCATGGTGACACACGCTTTCAATCCCAGCACTATGGAGGGAGAGGTAGGGGGGTCACCAAGAGTAGAGTTATCCACCCTGCGACTCTATATTTACTTCCAGGTCACCCTTAGCTAGACTGATACCCTACCTGAAGGAAAAAAAAGGTAAAATGAGGGCTAGAGATTGAGAGAGACTGTTATATTTTCAATCACAATTACTGCTTTGGCTGGAATTGTGTATTTTTATTTTTTGAATGCCAACAAAACTGTCAGTCAACACTCAGCGGATCACACAGTTTCCGTGGCCGCCTAATAGAGATGAAAGGGCGTGAGAGGAGGGGTAAGAAACCTTGGTTTGAAACTCTACTGGCATCTTCTATGGACCCTTACTCCTTTATTCCAATGTTCTTGTCCTTGTGTTTTCAGTGACTCTGATTTAAAAAAAAAAAACATTTAAGCCACCTCACTTTCTCTTTGGAGGTAATTCTATACAGATTAATAAATCAATTAATTTCATGGTGTTAAGCAAGTTGATGAGAATGTTTTCTGGTTTGTATAATGGAGCCTGTCAATATCTACTCTGGCTCTCTCACCTGTTCTCATGCACTTCACATAAGACAAGTTTCTTAAGAGCTTTGTCAATCCTGAAAGTGTTATGTAGTTCCAAAGATTATTTTCAATATTAGAAAATAGCTAAAATATGGACACGTATAATGTTAACCTGATTTAACTTGCAAGAAAAAGAACATGAGAAATTTCTCCTTGTCTCCTCAAAATCCTCTAATTCCTTTTAAAGTCTGTTCCTTTCTTGAATCAAAACTTTGCCCTTCTTTAGTAATATACATATATATATATGTATATTATATATAATAATAATATATAATATAATAATAATATATAATATATAACAATATATTATTAATTAATTCATATTACTATATATTATTAATATGTTATTAATTAATTAATATATTATTAATTATTAATAATAATATAAAATAATATATAATGATATTAATATATAATAATATATAATAGAATATATATATATATATACTCTAGATCAGGGTTCCAAAGTGAGTTGGAAAACAAGGACCCTTGGTAGTAGGCCCAAGTGAACATGGGCTCACTTGAATATCTGACCCTGGTCAAAGCTTCATGTGACCCTTCCTTCAATGGGATCGCATCATTTCCTGGTTCCCAGAAATTAACCTATTGCACATTCTGAGCTGGGAAACACCTCCTTCCTCAGAGTCAGTACACATCTGTCATTCATCAGTCACTGTCAGTGGATTTTGACTAAAGCATAGACTGTATGAGTTCTATACCAAGTGGTGGGACTGTAGTGATGAACAAGGCCAGGTAAACTGTCATGGTGTTCCAGACAGACAAAGCAGGAGTTTTCACCCCTATGAATCTGAGTTGTCCTTTACTTTTGGGAAAGCTGAATTTGCAAAGGCAGGGGATTTCAGAACTCTTGGCATCATTCTGTAAATCTCCACCCAGCCTTGCAGACAGGCATCCATCCTTCTGATGAAGCAGTTCAAGACTGGGGAGAAGGGACAGAGGAGCAGTAGTGGCATCTCTGTGAAGGGAAGACATGGGAAGGCTCAGGTGGTTCCGCTCTACTGGGTTCACAAACCCGAGAGTTTCTTTGTTGCTGAGACTGAAATTGTTGGGAGGTCAGGCAGGTGGAGAGGACCAGTGCATTGGGAATAAGTCGCACAATTGATTTTGCATCTACATCAGTTCTGATAGCATTAGAAAAGAAGGTCGAGGGACCCTTTAAAGAAAGCGTTCCAGGGCTGGAGAGATGGCTTAGCGGTTAAACGCTTGCCTATGAAGCCTAAGGACCCCGGTTCGAGGCTCGATTCTCCAGGACCCACGTAGGCCGGATGCACAAGGGGGTGCATGTATCTGGAGTTTATTTGCAGTGGCTGGAGGCCCTGGCGCACCCATTCTCTCTCTCTCTCTCTCTGCCTGCCTATTTCTGTATCTCTCTCTCTCTCAAATAAATAAATAAATAATAAAATATTTAAAAAAAAAAAAAAGCGTTCCATCATAGTGGCAGCTCAGGGTAGAACAGCATCCAAGTTGGCCTCAGAAATCAGGTGAAATGGTGCAACACATTTGTTCATTTGTGGGCAATTCTGTTTCCTGCATTTACTCCAAAGAACTTATGAATACCAAGCCAGCCGAATGCAGGGTTCATTCCTGTACATTGCATTGTCAGATGTAGCACAGAATTCTGTCTTGCAATCTGTGAAATTAGTTTCCTTTATGTCACGTAACAAAAGGGCACAGATTTTAATATGACAAGTATTGAACAAAGCGCCACCAGTGGCTTGTGGTAGGAACACTTGTACTTTGAACTGTACAGTATGTCCTAGTTTCTCGTTGTTAAGTACCTTAATTTTAAGGGAAAGATACACTGTAGTCTCAGGAAGGAGTTCTTCCTCCCTCATAATATTTTTCATCCATGTTATTCTATCTACTGCAGAGAATATATTCACACAGAAACGAGTGATCCCAAAAACAGTCTTCTTAAGCATGCACTGACATCTTTATATTTTTGTTCATGGAATTAATGGACCAATGTATCATCCTCAGTAAACTTAGAAAACAAGACAAAAATCATTACCCTTGGTCCATGACTCCTGAGAGAAAGGTGCACAGGCTATTTTCAAAAGATGTTTGTGATAAGCACTATGCTCTAAAAATGTACTGTCTTCTTTTTGTTCATGGTGTGGGAGGGAGTATACAGCTAGTAGTGTGAGCACAACCACTGGTTGTGTATAGTGAGTGGTGTGTGGTTGTGAGGAGAGCTTGGGTGTAAGTTTCATGCAGTCAGACCTTCCAATGAAGAGATGAAGGCCTCATTGGCACCATTTGGATTCCAACTTGTAACTATTTTGCAGGAAAATAATTGATAAAATACACCTTCTTTTTGAGTCAGTGTCTTACTCTAGTGTGGGGTATCCTGGAACTCACTCTGTAGCCCCAGGCTGACCTCAAACTCATGATGAACCTCCTGCCTCAGTGTTTCAAGAGCTGGGATTAAAGGCATGCACCACAAAACTTGCCTCCTTGTTTTTCTTGATTTAATCATTGTTCTGCAAGACTAAAAGCTAGGACCCCTCTCAAGAGTGACTTGGAAAATTTCTGTTCTTTAATAAAATCTTCTCTGCGAGAATATGACTTATCATTGCAAGGTCTAGATATGTTGGGAAGGGGTTAGATTGGAAATCATATGGATTATTTACATGAAGATATAGGACCAATAATGTCTCTTCTAAGAGTATAGGAATCACTTCCCAACTGACCGATATCTTTGACCTTGGCTGTGTAAATTTGGCCAGCTACCTAGGGAAGCATTTTAAAGCTTAGCTTTTGACTGGAGAGATGGCTTAGTGGTTAAGGTACTTGCCTACAAAGCCAATGGTCAGAGGATCTATTCCCTACTACCCGTGGAAGCCGGATGCACGAGGTGTCACATGCATCTGGAGTTCGTTTGCTGCAGCTGAAGGCCCTGAGATGCCCATTCTCTCTCTCTCTTTCTCTCTCTCTCTGTCAAGTAAATAAATTTAAGAAAAATTCATTTAAAATAGTTTAGTTTATACAGGATGATGGTATTTAATGTGCAAAATAATTCCTGGTGGCAGGTCACTCAAGAAGCATTAATATTCCTCATTCTGATTCTATAAACTAGGTACTGAGTCTAGAGTCTTCCATTGTACCTGGAGTGTTTGAGAATATGTACTTATAGCCCCAGTTAAATGACTGTAATGGAAACCATGAGTCAGTACACTAGAAGGTAGAATGAGGCTTTAGTTTTTATGTGGCTACATGTCTATTTATATACTTGTCCAGTCCATACTACCTTTAGGGAGCCAGATTCTCCCGTGGAACACATTGGAAAACTATGAAATGAAGAAGTGTAACCTTTTCACTTTCTATGAATTTTCAGCTCTGTTTAACGCATCCCTGTAGTAAAGAAAACCTAATAATAGTAATAATATTGGTAACAATGATGAGATAATACTAGTAGTAGTAATAATAAGGAAAACCAAATAATACCAATATTAATAATAGTTCTAACAATGAAAACCAAATAATAGTAATAGCAATAGTAATAATAAGGAAAACCGAATAGTCGTAATAATAAGAAGAAGAAAAAGGAAAATAGAAGTAGTGGTAGTAGTAGTTAGGAAAACCAAATGATAATAGTAATAATAATGATACTAATGATAATGAAAAGAAATAATAATAATTAAAACCGAATAATAGCAATAATGATGAACACGAAACAATAATAACAATAGTAGTAGTAACAGTAACGATAATAAGGAAAA
The DNA here is from genome assembly GCA_036365145.1 of Orientallactaga sibirica. Lineage (NCBI taxonomy): Eukaryota > Metazoa > Chordata > Mammalia > Rodentia > Dipodidae > Orientallactaga > Orientallactaga sibirica. The sequence goes on from JAEOAD010002627.1 coordinate 43,338, forward strand.
CCAAATAATAATAATAATAATAATAATAATAATAATAACAATAATAATAACAATGATACCAGCAATAATCACTTGGGCCTGGTGGTACTCAAACATTTCATCCCCGCTGCACTGGGCAGGCAGTGGTAGAATGGTCATGGCCGTGAGTTCAAGGCAACCCTGAGAAGCCAGAGTGATTTATGGGTCAGCCTGGGCTAGATCCAGACCCTACCTTGAAAACCAAAAAAAAAATTATGCATATATGTATTTATGTATATAAATTTACATATAACCTTGACCCTAATCCTATTATGACACATACGTAAATTACATATTCACATATAAGTGTGTATATATTTGTATATGTATATATTATGTAGTATATATAATATATAATAATGTATAACACATAAAACAATATATTGTACATAATATATATGTAAATATATATCATATATACTTATGTATATAATGTATGTATAAGTTTAAATATATATTCATAAGTAAATTTACATATGTACATATAAGTTTACATATGAATTTAAATATGTACTTATATTTGTATATATTATGTATAATACATAATATATATCAAATGAATATGTATCATCCATATTATATATGTATGTATGTATGTATATATATATATATATATACACACCTCCTCCTGCTGTTAGCTACATGACACCATACTTAAGGTAGATGTTACATTTATTTCTTTGGTTTTCTTTTTTATTTTTTTTTTAGGTAGGGTCTGGTTCTAGCCCAGGCTGAGCTGGAATTCACTCTGTCATCTCAGGCTGGTCTCGAACTCACAGCCACAACCCTATTCCCTCTAAGCCTCCCTCTTCAGTGCTGCTGGGATGAAAGGCGTGAGAACAACTCTTAATACATTTTATTTATTTTATTATGATGATTTTATTATTTTTTATTATTTATAAGAGAGACAGAAGGAGTGAGAGATTGAAAATGGGGGCAAGAGGGTTTCCAGCTGCTGCAGATGAACTCCAGACACATGCCCCACCTTGTGTATTTTTGCTCTCTCTCTCTCACACGCACACATTCTACCTCTTTCCCTGTCTCAAATAAATAAATAATATTTGAAAAGAAAAACAAAAAATAAAAAATAAAAATAAAATAAAATAAACCTTCCAGTACCTCATTTCTGCCACCATATTCCCATTCACCACCAAATGTGTAATCATGTTTTGGCTTCATGTAGGACACTGTCATGTCACGTGGTGTTCTCCATCAGAAAGGATGACACGGTGTGCTTTCCACTCGTGTGCTGTCCTAGCTGTCGGTGTCCTGTGACTTAACGATTTCAGACTTGCCATGGACGGGACACGGGTTGTCCTCTTCCGAAAAGGCCGGATTGCTAGGCCTTGCTCGCCTCTTGCAAAGCACCGATAGATGTGTCTTGGAATCACAGACGCGCTTTGAGATGCCAAGGGATTTCCCACAGCAGATGCGGGGAAGGAAGGCTCGGAATGCCAAGCTCAGTGGCCCTCTGGCGACGTCTGTTTTCACAGATGCCCACAGCACCACGTCTGTCATGTGGAGATTGTCCCACTCATCCTGTAGGAATGCCCTCCCTCTTGCAAACAGCGTTGTTTACTTATTTATTTATTTTTATTTGTTTTTGGTTTTTCAAGATAGGGTTTGCCTCTAGCACAGGCTGACTTGGAATTTACTCTGTAGTCTCAGGGTGGCCTTGAACTCACGGCCATCCTCCTACCTCGGCCTCCTGAGTGCTGGGATTAAAGCGTGCAGCACATTGCCCGGCTTGCAAACAGCTTTTATTGATTTATTTATTTGACAGAGAAAGAGAGAGAGAGAATGCGTGCTTCAGGGCCTCCAAAAAGGCCGGTTTTCTAGGCCTTGCTCACTTCTTGCAAACCACTGATAGATGTGTCATGGAATCACAGACAGGCTTTGAAGTCCTGAGGGATTTCTTACATCACATGCTGAAAGAGAGAATGGGTGCCCGAGCACCTCCAGCCACTGCAAACAGACTGCAAACTCATGCACCACCTTGTGCATCAGGCTACGTGGGTCCTGGGAATCGAACTGGGATCCTTTGGTGTTCCTCGCGCGCACGCCTTTAACCCCAGCACCCAGGAGGCTGCGGTAGGAGAATCACCATGATTTCGATGCCAGCCTGAGACTACATAGTGAACTGCAGGGCAGCCTGGCCTATGGTGACACCTAAATCGAACCCCAGCAAAAAGAAAGATAGAGATGTAGGGCTACAAATGCCCTGATATTTGTTGGAAAAGAAAATGTTGGGGAAGTCATTTTGAAGACTCCTTTCAAATTGTTAAAAAGGGTGCTATCTGGGGATGAACAGATGGCTTAGCCGTTCAGGAATTGCACTGCAAAGCCAAAAACACAGGTTCCTTTCCCCAAGACCAAGTTAGCCAGCTGCACAAGGGAGTGCATGCATCTGGTGTTCATTGGCAGTGGCTGGAGGCCTGGTGTGCTCATTCTATCTCCCTCACTTTCCGCTTTCTCTCTCAAATAAATAAATAATAGTAAAAACATTTTTTAAGGGTCGGGCCTGGTGGAGCACAGGGGGGAAAGGAGAAGGCTGGAATAATGGCTCCGTGGACAAAGGTGCTTGCTTGCAAAGATTCGATTGCCCAGTACCCACATACAGCCATGTGCACAAACTAGTGCAAGCATCTCGAGTGCATTTGCAGGGCTTGTAGGCACAATTGTTTCCATTCTCTCTCTCTCTCATAAATAAATGAATAAATAAATAAATAAATAAATAAATAAATAAATAAATATTTTTCCTTTGAGAACTTATAACTCTCCCCACTGTCTTCTGGATTACCAGAAGGGTGGCCCTCAGGCAGAGAGCGTGCTCCAAACTCATATCGAGTGTCTGAAATCCTCGGTCAGTTCTGGAGGTCCCAGACACATGTGAGCAGATGACTCAGATGCTTGTCAGGAGCCCCAATTCTATCACAGAGCGATTCCCTGTGACGTTGTGGCATTCTCTTTCCCCGGAACGTTCCAGATTCTCTAACAGAAAATCTGCTGTCTCCAAATAAAGCGTCAAATTGGTCGAGAGAAAAAGTACGGCTGAGCCAGTGGACTGGTGGTGCACGGAATCCTTTATTGAAATTGAGTGATATCTTGGACTTCATCCCTTCACTCTGACGTTACAAGCCTAGTGTAATGGGGATGTCTGAAAAATGAATGAACAGGACTCCAGGGGTGTGTTTCCCTAGGGAACTCCCAGCCCAGCTAAGATGATCTTATATGACTGATGGACGAGAATGTGTAGGAGTTGGAAGCCAGATGTTAGAGAGTGAGAGCCTGCTTCAAAGATTAAGCTAGAGAGACTGAAAAATCTTACAGGAGCTTTGAGTTCAATTACTTGGACTCCTTACACACTTATCATTGTTGTTAATGACGAGAGGGACTCAGCTTTTCTCAAGTGCGCTTGGTTGTTGATGCAGGGTGCTGCAAGAGAGGCGGGACCGGTGTGCTCATTCTCTCTCCCTCTCTTTCCCTCTTTCTCTGTCAAATAAATAAATAATAGTAAAAAAATTTGTTTAAACAGTTGGGCCTGGTGGAGCACGCCTTTAATCCCAGAACTTGGGAGACAGATAGGAGGATCACCATGAGTTCGAGGCCACCCTGAGACTACAGAGTGAATTCCAGGTCAGCCTGACCTACACTGAGACCCTATCTCGAAAATCAAAAAAAAAAAAAAAAAAAAAAAAAAAAGGATGCTATCTGGTACTTACTCTCTCTGTCTCTCTGTCTCTCTCTGTGTGTCTCTCTCTCTCTCACACACACATGCATAAATAAAACAATAAACAACAAAATTTCAAAGAACAAGTAGTGTATGTGTCTTAGGGCAAGAACTCCTAGGGCACCCAACATTCATGTAAGTTTAAGTAAAAAGGAAAAAGAAAAAAAAAGAGGAGGAAGGCTGGAGAAAAGGCTACGTGTTTAATAGGTGCTTGCCTGCAAAGACTGGTTGGCTTATTTTTAGGGTTCTTTTATGCCTTTTCTTTCAGAGGAAACATTGTAAGTACACATCATACGTTTAGTACGCTCATGCCCGTCTTCCTCGTGCCTGGCCATGCAGGGCCCGTCTTGGTGGGATTGTGGGCATTCCCATGGTGGTTTGGTTCGTAACTTTTAGAAGGAGCAGGCCTTCAATTGAGGGATTCAGTGCCTATGCATATTGCCCCACCCCCTCTCGTTTTTGCACACTCTCCTCTGCACAATTTCCTGACCATTGGTGGCTCTGTTTGATTTTGTGTTGTCGTTTGTCTTTTAGTTATATACCTTTCATCCCAGCACTGGGGAGACAGAGGTAGGAGTATTGCCATGAGTTCTAGGCCACCCTGAAACTACATACTGACTTCCAGGTCAGCCAGAATTAGAGTGAGACACCTGTCGTCCCAGCACTCAGGAGGGGCCCAGAGACTTAGGAGGATCCCTGTGATTTCCAGGTGAGCATGTGCTGGAAAAACAGCACGATGGTTAAAAGTGCTTGCCTGCAATGCTAGCTTCCATTTTCCGGTACCCGCATACATTCATGTGCACAAAAGTTCACATGCATCTGGACTTCAGTTGCAGTGCCTGGAAGCCGTGTAGTGTCCATTCTTCCTCTCTCTCTCTCTCTCTCTCTCTGTCTCTCTGTCACACACATACATATATACATACATACAAACATACATACATACAGACATACATACATACATACATAAAAAAGAGAGCAGCTGATTGACGGGGAGGGTATATGATGTAGGGTGATGTTTCAAAGGGGACAGTCAGGGGAGCGAGGGAAAAACATGGGATATTGTCTACAATTAAAGAATTTGTCAGAAAAAAATAAATACAATTTAAAAAAAGGAAAAAAAGACAACTAACAATAAAGAAATAAACTAAAAAATATAATTAATAAATAAGTATGATAAACAAAGCAGTGTAAATATTAAATAAATGAGTATAAACAATGAATAAATCAATATATAAATATGATAAAGAAACAAATAAGGATAAATATTAAACAAATGAATATAAATAATAAATACATAATCCAATGAATACATATGATAAATGAATAAATATAATAAATAAGGATAAATACTAAATGAATGAATATAAATAAAAAAATTAAACAAATATAATAAACTAACAAGTATAAATCTTGAATGAATATAAATGATAAATACATATAATAAACTAATAAATATAATATTACATAAATGAAAATAGACAGTAAATAAATATAACAAATTAATAAGTATAAATATTAAACAAGTATAAATAATATATAAATATCAGTAATAAAGAAATAACTACAAATAATAACTAAATGTAAGTAATAAATAAATCTAAATAACAATAAATAAATGTAAATAATAAATGAATAAATAACTGTAAATATCAAAGAAAGAAATACAAATAAAGAAATCTTAAAAGGCCATGTGGCTGACATCCTGGCTCAAGGCCTGTCACAACCTCCCTGTGTGTCTGCTAAGTAAATAAATGAAAATCATTTTAAAATATTTTAGGTATTTATTGATTAGAGAGTGAGAGAGAGAGGCAAATAGACAGGGACAGAGAGGGGCAGAGAGAGAGAGGAGGGAATGGACATGCCAGGGCCTCCAGCTGCTGCAAACGAACTCCCCACTTATGAGCAACCTTGGGCATCTGGCTAACATGCGTCCTGGGGAATCGAAGTGGAATCCTTTGGCTTTGCTGGCATATGCCTTTAATCCCAGGACTCAGGAGGCAAAGGTAGGAGAATCGCCATGAATTCAATGCCAGCCTGAGACTACATAGTGAACTCCAGGTCAGTCTGGCCTAGGCGAGACCTTACCTGCAATGCAATGCAAAGCAAAGCAAAAAAAAGATAGAGTTGCAGGGCTACAAATGGCCTGATGGTTGTTAGAAACGAAAATGTTGGAGGAGGCGTTGGACTGCAAAGCCCAAGGACACAGGTTCGATTCCCCAGGACCCACGTTAGGCAGCTGCACAAGGGACTGCATGCATCTGGTGTTCATTTGAAGTGGTGGGAAGCCTGGTGTGCTCATTCTCTCTCCCTCTCTTTCCCTCTTTCTCTGTTAAATAAATAAATAATAGTAAAAAAAATTTTAAGGGTTGGGCCTGGTGGAGCACGCCCTTAATCCCAGCACTTGGGAGACAGGTAGGAGGATCACCATGAGTTCAAGTCCACCCTGAGACTACAGAGTGAATTCCAGGTCAGCCTGAGCTACAGTGAGACCCTACCACGTAAAAAAAGGATGCTATGTAGTACTTACTCTCTCTCTCGCTCTCTCACACACAAACACACACACACACAAATAAAAAATTAAGCAACAAAATTTCAAGAACAAGTAGTGTATGTGTCTTGGGACAAGATCTCCTAGGGCACCCAACATTCATGTACATTTAAGTAAAAAGCAAAAAGAAAAAAAGAGGAGGAAGACTGGAGAAAAGGCTTTGTGTTTAATAGGTGCTTGTCTGCAAAGCCAGGTTCTATTCCCCAGTACCCACATACAGACATGTGCACAAATGGTACTGTCCATTCTCTTATTCTCTGTCTCTCTCTCTCTCTCTGTCTGTCTCTCTGTCTGTCTCTCTCTCTCTCTCTGTCTCTCTCTCTCTGTCTCTCTCTCTCTGTCACAGACACACACACCCGCACACACATACATGCAGACATACAGACATACAGACATAAATACATAAAATTTTAAAGGAAAAGTTGGGGACGTGTCTGGCGGAAAGAGATACTAGGGTGTCCAAACATGTACAGGTGAAATAAAAAAGAAAAACGGGGGAAAAAGGAGAAGGCTGGAATAATGGCTAAGTGGTGAAAGGTGCTTGCTTGAAAACTTTCGATTGCCCAGTACCCACATACAGCCATGTGCACCAACTAGTGCAAGCATCTCGAGTGCATTTGCAGGGCCTGTAGGCACAATTGTTTCCATTCTCTCTGTCTCTCATAGATAAATAAATAAATAAATAAATGAATAAATGAATAAATAAATAAATAAATAAATAAATAAATATTTTTCCTTTGAGAACTTAGGACTCTCTCCAGTGTCTGCTAGATTACCAGGAGGGTGGTCCTCAGGCAGAAAGGGTGCTCAAAACTCATTCGAGTGTCTGAAATCCTCGGTCAGTTCTTGAGGTCCAAGACAGATGTGAGCAGATGACTCAGATGCTTGTCAGGAGCCCCAATTCTATCACTCAGCGATTCCCTGGGCCCTCCTGGCATTCTCTTTCCCCGGAACGTTTTCTTTCAGAGGAAATGTTGTAAGTACACATCATACGTTGCTATGCTCTCTCTCTCTCTCTCCCTCTCTCTCTCTCTGTCTCTCTCTCTCTCTCTCACACACACACATACACAAACACACACACAAGGCCTGTCCAGTGCACAACCTCCGTGTGTGTCTGCTAAGGAAATAAATGAAAATAATTTTTAAAATATTTTAGGTATTTATTTACTAGAAAGTGAGAGAAGTAGAGAGGGAAAGAGAAGGGCAGAGAGAGGAGGGAATGGACATGCCAGGACCTCCAGCTGCTGCAAAGGAACTCCAGGACATGCGCCACCTTGTGCATCTGGCTTACATAGGTCCTGGAGAGTCGAACCTGGGTCCTTATGCTTCGTAGGCATGTGCCTTAACTGCTGATCCTCTCTCCAGCCCCAGCTTATTTGTTTATTATTTTATTTTATTTTATGATGATGATGATGATCATTATCATTATTACGAATACCATTGAGGTAAGGTGTGGCTCTAGGCCAGTCTCACCCAGAATCCACTCTGTCATCTCAGGCTGGCCTCAAACTCACGGCCACGCCTCTCCTCCTTCTAAGAAAATCGACTGCAATTTTCCTTTTTTTGTTTTTTTAAATTTATTTCATTATTTATTATTACTTTGTCATTTTATTTAACTTTTTTATTTTAGTATATATTTTTATTTTATTATTCATTACTTTATTACTTTATTTTACTTTTTAATTTAATTTTATTATTTAACTTTCTACTCAATTACTTATCATTATATTTTATTTTTTCATTTCATTTTATTATTCATTATTGTTTAAATCATTGTTATTATTATCAATATGGTTTTTGAGGTCGCGTGTAGCTGTAGGCCAGGCTGACCTGGAACCCACTCTGTGGTTTCAGGCTGGTCTGGAAATCGAGGCCGCCTTCCTTTGGACATCATTTTCATGTTACTCCAGGGGGTGTAGGGAGGGGCTCAGGGGGTGGAAGGAGCGGCTGCACTCATGGCTGAGCAGCTCAGGCACTCCCTCACTCGCCTATTTGTCTGTCTGTCTGTCCTCCTGCATGAAACGCCTTCAAGGAGCCGGGTTTGAATCCCACCACCAACCCACCGCCCCATGCCACGGACGGCACACGGTTGTCCTCTTCTGAAAAGGCCGGTTTGCTAGGCCTTGCTCGCCTCTTGCAAAGCACTGATAGAGGTGTCTTGGAATCACAGACATGCTTTGAGGTGCCGAGGTATTCCACAGCAGATGCGGGGAAGGAAGGCTCGGAATCCCGAGCTCAGTGGACGTCTGACGACGTCTGTTTTCAGGGATGCCCACAGCACGAGGTGTGTCATGTGGAGACTATCCCTCTCATCCTGTAGGAATGCCCTCCCTCTTGCCAACAGCTTTGTTTAGTTATTTATATATTTATTTTTATTTAGTTTTGATTTTTCAAGATAGGGTTTCCCTCTAGCCTAGGCTGACTTGGAATTCACTCTGTAGTCTCACGGTGGCCTTCAACTCACGGCCATCCTCCTACCTCAGCCTCCTGAATGCTGGGATTAAGGCGTGTGGCACATTGCCCAGCTTGCAAACAGCTTTTATTGATTTATTTATTTGACATAAAGAGAGATGGACAGAGAGAGTATGTGTGCTTCAGGGCCTCCAAAAAGGCCGGTTTTCTAGGCCTTGCTCACTTCTTGCAAACCACTGATAGATGTGTCGTGGAATCACGGACATGCTTTGAAGTCCTGTGGGATTTCTTACATCACATGCTGGAAAGAGAGAATGGGCACGCCAGGGCCTCCAGCCACTGCAAATGAACTCCAGACTTATGTGCCACCTTGTGCATCTGGCTAACGTGGGTCCTGGGGAATCGAACCGGGATCCTTTGGCTTTACTGGCACGTGCCTTTAATCCCAGCACTCAGGAGGCAGAGGTAGGAGAATCGCATGAGTTCGATGCCAGCCTGAGACTACATAGTGAACTCCAGGTAAGCCTGGCCATAGGGCGAGATCCTAACTTGAAAAGCAAAAAAAGAGTTGTAGAGGTACAAATGGCCTGATGGTTGTTGGAAAGGAAAATGTTGGAGGGAAGTCATGTTGAAGACTCCCTTCAACTTGGAAAAAAAGGGTGCTTTCTGGGCCTGGACAGATGGCTTGGCCGTTAAGGCACTGGACTGCAAAGCCACAGGACACAGGTTCGATTCCCAAGGACCCACGTAAGCCAGCTGCACAAGGGAGTGCATGCATCGGGTGTTCATTTGCAGTGGCGGGAGGCCTGGTTTGCACATTCTCTCTCCCTCTCTTTCCCTCTTTCTCTATCAAATAAATAAATAATAGTAAAAATAATTTGTATAAAGGGTCAAGCCTGGTGGGTACGCCATTTATTCCCGCACTTGGGAGACAGGTAGGAGGATCACCATGAGTTCGAGGCCACCCAGACACTACAGAGTGAATTCCAGGTCAGCCTCAGATACAGTGAGACCCTACCTCGAAAAACCAAAAAAAAAGTATGCTATCTGATACTTTCTCTCTCTCTCTCTCTCTGTCACACACACACACACAGACAGACACACACCTAAATAAAAAAATAAACAACAAAATTTTAACGAACAAGTACTGTATGTGTCTTGGGGCAAGATCTCCTAGGAAACCCAACATTCATGTACGTTTAAGTAAAAAGAAAAAAGAAAAAAAAGAGGAGGAAGGCTGGAGAAAAGGCTCCGTATTTAATACGTGCTTGTCTGCAAAGCTAGGTTCTATTCCCCAGTACCCCCATACAGACATGTGCACAAACGGTAGTGTCCATTCTCTTCCTCTCTGTCACACTGTCACACAGACACACAAACGCACACACATGCACATACATACCTACAGTCATACAGACATAAATACATAAAATTTTAAAGGAAAAATTGTGGATGTGTCTGGCGGGAAGAGATACTAAGGTGTCCAAACATGCACAGGTGATATAAAAAAGAAAAATGGGGGGAGAGAAGAAGGCTGGAATAACGGCTGCATGGTCAAAGGTGCTTGCTTGCAAACTTTCGAATGCCCAGTACCCACATACAGCCATGTGCACAAACTAGTGCAAGCATCTCGAGTGCATTTGCAGGGCCTGTAGGCACAGTTGTTTCCATTCTCTCTCTCTTAAATAAATAAATAAATAAATATTTTTTTTTGCCTTTGAGGACTTAGGACTCTCCCTGATGTCTGCTGGATTACCAGAAGGGTGGTCCTCAGGCAGAAAGGGTGCTCAAAACTCATATCCAGTGTCTGAAATCCTCAGTCAGTTCTGGAGGTCCCAGAAAGATGTGAGCAGATGACTCAGATGCTTGTCAGGAGCCCCAATTCTATCACAGAGCGATTCCCTGGGCCCTCCTTGCATTCTTTCCCTTGAACGTTCCAGATTCTAACATGCTGTACCCCTGGGTTAGAGAATCTGCTGTCTCCAAATAAAGCGTCAAATCGGTCGACAGAAAAAGGACGGCTGAGTCAGTGGACAGGTGGTGCAGGGAATCCTTTGAAATTGAGTGATATCTTAGACTTCATCCCTTCACTCTGACGTTACAAGCCTACTCTAATGGGGATGTCTGAAAATGAACGAACAGGACCCTAGGGGTGTGTTCCTAGGGAACCCCAGCCCAGCTATGATGATCTTATAAGGCTGATGGACAAGTATGTGAAGGAGTTAGAAGCCAGATGTTAGGGGTGACAGCCTGCTTCAAAGATTAAGCTAGAGAGACTGAAAAAATCTTACAGGAGCTTTGAGTTCAATTACTTGGACTACTTACTCGGTTATCATTATTGTTAATGACGAGAGGGACTGAGCTTTTCTCAAGTGCGCTCGGTTGTTGGTGCAGGGTGCTGCAAGAGAGGCGGGACTCTGTGACATACAAGGAGCAGTGTTCTATTTCTACCTGCTGACCCAGGCCAGTAGGAACCTCATTCCTAAGGTGAACCCCAAGAACGTTGTCATTTTCGCTGACTGGTTGGCTTATTTTTAGGATTCTTTTATGCCTTTTCTTTCAGAGGAAACGCTGTGGGGGGTACACACATCATACCTTGGTACACTCAAGCCCGTCTTCACTCCTATGAGGCCAGGCTGACCCAGAAACCCAGTCTGTGGTTTCAGGCTGGTCTTGAACTCGAGGCCCCCTTCCATTGGAAATCACTTTTATGTTACTCCAAGGGGTGTAAGGAGAGGCTGAGGGCGTGGAAGGAGTGGCTGCACTCATGACTGAGTAGCCCAGGCGCTTGCTCACTCGCTCATTTGTCTGTCTGTCTGTCCACCTGCATGCAAAGGCAAAGGAGCCTGGGTTTGAATCCCCACCACCCCCAACCCACTGCCCCCCACGCTATGTGCACAAAGCCACCAGCACCGTTGGTGACTCCCGCGCTGTGCCTGGACCTGGACCTGGATGCCGCTGGACCCAGAACAGAATGGAGGTCAGGAGGACAGGAGGACGAGGACGGCGGCCTCAGTTCCAAGTCAAGCTGCGCTACAGCCACACCCCACCTTGGGAAAAAAGTTATTATTTATAGTAATAAAGAAAACCTAATAATAGTAATAATATCAGTAACAATAATGAGATAATAGTAGTAGTAGTAATAATAAGGAAAACCAAATAATAACAATATTAATAATAGTTATAACAATGAAAACCAAATAATAGTAATAGCAATAGTAATAATAAGGAAAACCTAATAATCAGAAGAAGAAGAAGAAGAAAAAGAAAATAGTAGTAGTGGTAGTAGTAGTTAGGAAAACCACATGATAATAGTAATAATAATGATAAAAATAATACTATAATGATAATGAAAAGAAATAATTAAAACCAAATAATAGCAATAATGATGAAAACCCAATAATAATAATAATAGTAATAATAATGATAATAAGGAAAACCAAATAATAATAATGATAATAGCAATAATCACTTGAGCATGGTGGCACTCAAATATTTCATCCCCGCAACACTGGGCAGGCAGAGGTATGTGTCGTGGCCGTGGGTTCAAGGCCATCCTGAGACGCCAGAGTGATTTCTGGGTCAGCCTTGGCTAGATCCATACCCTACCCTGAAAACCAAAAAAAAAATTTATATATATATGTATTTATGTATATAAATTTACATATAACCTTAACCCTCATCCTATTATGACATATACATAAATTACATATTCACATATAAGTATATATATATTTGTATATGTATATATTATGTAGTATATATAATATATAATGATATATAACACATAAAACAATATATTGTACATAAAATATATGTAAATATATATCATATATACTTATGTATATATGTAAAAGTTTAAATATGTATTCACATATGCATTTACATATTTACATATAAGTTGATATATGAATTTAAATATACACTGATATATATTATGTGTAATACATAATATATAATACATCAAATAAATTATATATATATATATATATATATATATATATATATATATATAATCACTAAACACCTCCTCCTGCTGTTGGCTATATAATACCATACTTATGGTAGATTAGATGTTACATTTATTTCTTTGGTTTTCCTTCTTTTTTATTTTTTAAAGATAGGGTCTGGCTGTAGCCCAGGCTGAGCTGGAATTCACTCTGTCATCTCAGGCTGGCCTCGAACATGCAGCCACAACCTTCCTCTCTCTCTACCTCCCTCCCCAGTGCTGCTGGGATGAAAGGCGTGAGCACCACTCTAAATACATTTTATTTATTTTATTATGATGATTTTATTATTTTTTATTATTTATAGGAGAGACAGAAGGAGTCAGAGAGAGAGAAAATGGGGCCACCAGAGTTTCCAGCTGCTGCAGACGAATTCCAGACACATGCCCCCCCTTGTGTATTTTCTCTCTCCTTCTCTGTCTCACACGTTTGGGGCTTACAACTTGACTGGAGATTTGCGAGAATGGGTTCCTGTGATCATGGTCATGGAAACTCTCTATGGTGTAAATAGGGTCAACGGGCCAGGAGAGAAGTTAAGGCGTTGGACTGCAAAGCCATAGGAAACAGGTTTGATTCCCCAGGACCCACGTTAGCTAGCTGCACAAGGAGTGCATGCATCTGTGTTCATTTGCAGTGGCTGGAGGTCTGGTGTGTTCATTCTCTCTCCTCTCTTTCCTCTTCCTCTGTCAAATAAATAAATGATAGTAAAAAAAATTTTTTTCAGGGTTGTGCCTGGTGGGGCATGCCTTTAATCCCAGGACTTGGGAGACAGGTAGGAGGATCACCATGAGTTTGAGGTCACCCTGAGACTACAGAGTGAATTCCAGGTCAGCCTGAGGTACAGTGAGACCCTACCAAAAAAAACAAAAAAAAAGGATGGTATCTGTCACTTACTGTTCTAAGACACTAGAAAGGGTTAATTCTGAGATTCGTAATCTCAGAAGTTGTTCCCACTTTTTCTGAAAACACATTGAGAACAAGTCCATCCCAGAATAAAGGGAAGAAAACTGTGTATGTCGTGACTTCAGCCTGGAATGGGCCTGGTAGTTTGGATTTAAAAATAATTTTACTTGTTTATTTATTTATTTATTTATTTATTTATTTATTTATTTATTTATGAGAGAGACACAGAGAGTGAGAGAGGAAGAGAATGGGTGCCCCAGGGCCTGCAGCCACTGCAACAAACTCCAGATGCATGCACCCTTGTGCATCTGGCTTACGTGGGTCCTGGGAATCAAACTGGGGTCTTTAGCTTTGCAGGCATACGCCTCTTAACCACTAGCCATCCCACCAGCTCTTTTTGAGGTAGTGTCTTGCTCTATCCCAGGCTGACCTGGAAGTCACTATGTAGTCTCAGGGTGGCCTTGAACTCACAGTGATCCTCCTATGTCTGCCTCCCGAGTGCTGGGATTTAAAGGAGTGCAACACCATGCCCAGCTTAGTTTGGGAATTTCACAAAGCACTCAATAGTATGCTGCCACGTAAGTGAGACCAAAGGTGGATTAAAGGTGCAAAAAACACGATAGTGGCTATAAACGTAATATCCCGCTGCCTTCTGGGATCCACAAACCGATCCACCAATGCAGACTGTGGTTGAAAGTCTGTTTGTCCTGTACAGAGGCAGTGAGATCCAAGGACTACCAAAACTAATCAACAATTCCAGAAAAGATACCTGAACCCTATCAAAAGATGAGCCAAAAGCCTGGCATGGTGGCGCATGCCTTTCATCCCAGCACTCAAGAGCTAGATATAGGAGGATTGCTGTGAGTTTAAGACCACCCTGAGGCTACATGGTGAATTCCAGGACAGCCTGAGCTAAGGCGAGACCCTACCTGGAAAAACCAACATAGGACCCAGGTGGAGCACATAGGAATTGATGAGATGAGCCACAGTGCTGCTAGCTTGCAGGGAGCGTTTGAAAACCTGCACCAGTGCGATGGGGAAATACACAAAACGTGTTGAAGCAGGTTTCAAGAGCTGCTAAGAACTCACTATTAGAACAGACTTAACACATGGCCACCGATGCCCAGGGAATTGTGTGGAAGAGAAGGGGGAAGATTCAGAGGGTGTGCAGCAATATGCAGAGGCCTTGACTCCCCCCACTGACAGACTGCTGCTCCCACACTCATACCCCTTAACCCATGGTGAATACCCACCGTGCCACAGGGATAGACCCTCCATGTGATGGTGGCAGGCATAGGGAAATGATGGTGCCAACATAGGATGTGTCTTTACAAAATTTCTACTGAAATCCAGTAAAGAAATACTAAATAAGCTGGGCGTGGTGGCGCTCGCCTTTGAATCCCAGCACTCGGGAGGCAGAGGTGGGAGGATTGCCAGGAGTTTGAGGCCACCCTGAGACTACATAGTAAATTCCAGGTGAGCCCCTACCTCAAAAACCAAAAATTAAATTAAATAAATAAAATGTAAATAAAATTTCCACTGTGACTGGGGTTCAGTCTATGGATAGAATCCTGATCCCATGTCAGCGTTGACAAACAAACAAACACTGCTGCAAAGGCCAGTGTTGGAGTCCTGCCTCTCTGTCAAGCACCCTGCACAGACATCCCTGTGTGCTTCAGGAAAGTTGTTGATTCTCATCTTCAGTGACAGTGATGATCCAGTAATGTAAATGAACGCAAATCTCCTCTAACATTTTTAATTTTATTTATTTATTTATTTTCATTAGAGAC